>CAUYQV010061856.1:0-102284 GCA_963574575.1 Galagoides demidoff
CAGCTACTTGGGAGGCGGAGGCAGGAGACTCACTTGAACCCAGGAGTTGGAGGTTGCTGTGAGCTGTGATGCCATGGCACTCTACCCAGGGGGATAGCTTGAGGCTCGGTCTCCAAAAAAAATTTTTTTTTTTCATTTTCCCTATGTATTGAGACTATATAAGCCTCCTTTGGCTTCCTGAAGAATTTCATTTGTGCATTTGTGTTCTGCAAGGAAATAACTAGACTCTTTTATGTAGTTTATAAATATCAGAATAGCTGAGGAAAGGAATGAAGTTCCTCTTTAGTTTAGCAGGATGAAGCTTGATACCTTTTAATAGACATAGCAAATTTTTAATTTGAGGAATGAAGTAGAATAGTTCTTCCTGTTTATGATCTGAGAAGAAGAGAGACTGACTGCATTCAAGTGAGGGGTGCAGCATGGTTTACAGAGAAACTGAGTGCAGGCTCTCGGTATTAATATTTTTAATTTATTTGATTTTGGCTCTGAATCGTGATTCTGCTATTTTCTGGTGCTATGAATCTTGTACATGTTCTTTGAACACATTTCCTTGCTGAGAGAATAATACTGACTTGTAGATCCCTGGAGTCAGTCTATAAAGTGTATATAGTACATGTCTGGCACAGGGGAGACACATGATGAATGGCAACTACTTCATCAGCATCATCATTATTGTAAAAAGCTGTTATAAGTCATATGGCAGTGGATCATGGAAAAATGCTAAATGAAAAACAAATAAATAAATTACATATTGGGAAATGGAACAGTTCTTGGAGTCAAGATTGAACCTAATTCTCTCTAATGGTTAAGAAAACTGATTTTGATTGATATATGACACAATTTTTTAATTTATTTGTGTATTAGTTTCGGTAGAACAGAGGTGATAAATTGCCACAAACTTAGTGTCCGAACACAAAACATCTTGTTATCCTAGAGGTCACAGTACTACGTGGAAGTTACTAAGTTAAAATCGAGGTGTTGGGAAAAATGCATTCCTTCTAGGAGCTCTCTGTAAAAAAAAAAAAAAAAAAAAAAAAAAATCTGTTTCTTGCCATTTCTAGTTTTCTTATTTTATTTTATTTTACCGAGACAGTCTCATTCTGTCACACTAGTGTTCAGTGGCATCATCATAGTTCCCTGCAACCTCCGTCTCCTGAGTGAAGGAGATCCTTCTGCCTCAGCCTCCAGAAACACTGGGATTCCAGGTCCCAGCCACAGTGTCTGGCTCAGTTTGCTATTTTTGGAAAAGATGGGGTTTTGGTCTCAAACTCCTGACCTCAAGGGATCCTGCTGCTTCCACTTCTCAGAGTGTTAGGATTCCAAGGGTGAGCCACCACACCTGGCCTGCCTTTTCTAGCTCTTAAAGACTTCTGGCACTTCTTACTCAAGGTCGTATTTCTTTACAGCCAATGATACATGATTTATCTTGTGTCACTGTCCCCTTTGGTGCTCACAGTTCTGTCTCTGTCACTTATAAGAACTCTTGTGACTACTTTGGGCCAGTGGGATATACCAATTGAAAAATCAGTTGATTAGTAATATTAACCTGAAATCTTAATTTTTCTTAGTCATGTGACCTAATGTATTTGAAGTTTCCAGAAATCACAACACACTTTTTATGTTTAACACCTATTAATTTTTAAATAGATATTATTAACAAATTACAAATAGGTTTAAAAAGAAAAAACTTTTTTTTTTTTTTTTGAGACGGAGCCCCAATCTATCCCCCTGGGCAGAGTGCCATGGCACCACAGCTCACAGCAACCTCCAACTCCTGGGCTCAAGTGAGTCTCCTGCCTCCGCCTCCCAAGCAGCCAGGACCACAGGCGCCCGCCACAACAACCGGCCATTCCTTGGCTGCAGCCATCATTGTTGTTTGGTGGGCCCGGGCTGGGGATTTGAACCCACCACCTTAGGTGTACGTGGCTGGCGCCTTAGCCGATCAAGCCACAGGCGTCGAGCCAAGAAAAAACATTTTATCATAGCAGAAAATATCAATTATTTAGAAATTAATATAAGAAAAAATTCAGAATTTTTATATGCAAAATTTTATCAATTTGAGAGCTATTAAAATATTGAATAGAAATGATTTGTACATATATTTAAAAAAAGTAAAGTTCTCTATTCTTCTCAAATGATCCCACAGATTTCAGTTAAATTTTAATCACTAAAGTAAAATCAGTACAAATTTTTGTATATGTTAAAAAGGAAAGCGCTAAGATATTGATAAGATACTTTTACAGGAAAGTATAGATAGATGATAAAATTCTATTACCTGATATGAGAGCACATCATAACTATTAATATTTGAAGCAGTCTGGTACTAATGCAAAGACAAATTGATCAAGAGTGAAATAGATTCCCTAAAACATATCCAAAGATATTTAGAGTTTGTATGTTACACTTGCAATGTGGAAGATTAATAAGAAATTGAGAGAATATTCTGTGAATACATCTAATTATGCTATTTTTAGAATAAAGTAAAAATGAAGTAAAAATGGATTCTTTAGAGATTAGGAGGAAAATTACAAACCCTTTCATATATGAAGATAATTACATAATTATAAAAGAAAGCCATGGATCAAACAATAAGGAAAGTATGTCACAAATTGTGAGTTACAATTGACATATCTCTGGGTGATTAATGTTTATAAAAAAAAGTAGAGATACAAATTCATTATTGTACAAGAGATTCTGATTGACAGAGAAAAATGGCAAGTCTTTCTACATAGCCACATTTTTTCTATTTCAGAAATTATTTATATACATGCATATATGTGTAAAACTCACATATAGTTATAAAGTTGTATTTACATAAATATATACTTTAGCTCAGATCTTTTCAATTTTCTCCTAAGGATTTCCATTATAGTAGAAAGTCACACTGCCTTGTTAAACTACAAAAACAAGAACTGAAGTTGGTACAAATTAAACATTAGCAAAGTTGTCTAAAATTTATGCAGATCAACTATAGCTTTTGATGTAGATATTTTTGGACATAGCTTATAATTATGAATCATTCCTTTATTTTGCTTTTAAGTATCAGTCATGCGATACCGAAATCTGTTAGTTTCTCTCTAATTGTATTGTTATTTAGACCAAGTGGTCAGTTTCTCGATGATTTAAAGAAAATAAGAGGAAGAATTTTTTTTACCAAAATGTATTTGAGAAAAGCAAATAATTGAATACAATACATACAATCTGAAACTAAGTGTTATTAACCTCCTTTTTTGGTTAGTGCTGTGGGTTAAATTGTGTCCTCCCAAAATTCATATGATGAAGAGCTAAAGTTTTTATTTAAAAGGGAAATCTTGGACCCAGACATGCACACAGGAAAGATACCAGGTAAACATCAAGGCAGAGACCAGACAAGGCTTTTGTAGCCCAAGGTATGCTACAGAATGCTTAACAACCACCAGATGCAACAGATGAGGCATGGAAGAGATTCTCTCTCACACCATTGACAAGGAACCAACCACACCGCAATCATGGATTTGGACTTCCAGCCTTCAGAATCTTGAGATGGTGAATTTCCATTCTTTAAACCATTCACTTTGCAGTGCATCATTTCAGCAGTTCTAGCAAATTGATATTAGTGACTTGAATACTTTGTCCTTAACAGAGGAATGTGTGTAAGGAATTTTCTACTTCTCCCTTTAGAAGCCAAGTATAGCATTAAGAGTGTAGACATCTTTATATAAGTTGGTTGCTGACAGTAAGCTCTAAATTCTGAAGTTTATAGACACAATTCTCTTAGCAGACTTCCTATTGCTAATCAAAATAAAACAGCAGAAATTGAAATTTTATGGAATTTGTTATTCTAATAAGAACTTTCTTGAACATATATAAATAATGAATTAGGAAAAGAAATAATATTAATGTAAATTTTTATCAGGAAACCAATTAAAACACATCTTTGGTCTAATGTATTGGGTTATATATTTTTCTTAACTTATATAGTATAGTAAGTTATTTACAAAAAGTACTATAAAATGTTTTATTAAAAATACTTTATTTTTATTACGCACTCTCTTGGAGGAAACTATGGTAAATAAATTTATCTGAGAGATTTCAAGTATTTTAAGGATATACCCCATGTGTGTTTTCCAGATGAATGTTATTTTTGCCTACACTATCATCAGTAGGAGCAATCATATTACTAACCTACATACTGAATGCAAAATATTGATTTTTTTCTATTACATTACCTCTGGCTACATATTTGTGAAGCAAATGCCAGCTTTGTGATTGATGCTAAACAATAAACAACGGAAGGTGAATTTGATAGCAAAGTGAAGAGCTCTGAGTTGGCAGGTGAAAAATGAGAGGACAATGCCATTATAGAGGAATAACATGTGGCGTTATATAATTCCTTTATGCCCAAAGGCCCACCCCACTAACTTTCAAGACACATTTATTCATGATTCTCATCTGAAACATTTTTTAGGAGGCCACGGTATATGCAGACAACAGAATGTTGAGGGATCTTAAAATGGAAAATGCAGATGTATGTTGTCATTCATCATGGAGAGTGTCAATAAAGAATATCTGAAATATATGCGATGACAAAGCATGTTAGCAAATGGAGTAATGCATGTGCAAGATCATTTCTGTAACAGAAATAGATGATGCAACCTGTCTTTTTTTTTTTTTTTTTGGTCAGTTACTATCAAGATGCTTGATATAATTCTATAAAAATAAAAATTTTCATAAATATTTGTTAATTATGGTAATATTCATTGGCAAACACACATGAATTAATATTCTCTGGAGCTAAAAATACTCAGCTGAGTAAAGTGAGAAGATGGTACCAAGATAGATAAAAGATTTCCACAGATTAGAAGGACGATGACAGATAGATGGGTAGATAAAATGGATAGAAAAGAATAGAAGATTTTGAATCAAATGCCAAGTGCATTTTTTTTTTTTTGAGACAGAGTCTCACTTTGTTGTCCCCAGTAGAGTGTTGTGGTATCACAGTTCACAGCAACCTCTAACTCTTGGGCTTAAGTGATTCTTTTGCCTCAGCCTCCCAAGTAGTTGGGATTGGAGACTGTAATTTTTAATTCCATACTTTATGGGTTTTATACTCTTCTGTACCTCAAAAACACTTTATTTTATTTTATTTTTGAGACAGAATCTCAAGCTATCACAATGGGTAGAATGCTGTGGTGTCATAGCTCACATCAACCTCCAACTCTTGGGCTTAAGTGATTCTCTTGCCTCAGCCTCCCAAGTAGCTGGGACTACAGGTGCTCACCACAACTCCCAGCTATTTTTCTTTTTTTGGTTGTAGTTGTCCTTGTTTGGTGGCCCTGGGCTGGATTTGAACCCACCAGCACTAGTGTATGTGGCTGGCACCCTAGCGCTTGAGGTACAGGTGCCGAGCCTCTCAAAAACACTTTAAATTACTTAATATATTATGTAAGATTTCTTCAGAGAGTTTTCATTAAATCAAAAAATACTTTTAATAACATGAATTAAACATTTTTGATTCCCCCAGTACTAAATTAAGTGCTATTACCAAGCGGATTTTAATGATTTTACAGAGATGGTATCAAAACTGCGTTGATGTCAGCATCAGCTCCTACCTACTTCTGAAAGACAACAGTGACTTTTCTCCCCAGTGGAATCAAAGTAAAATTATGACATTCAACAGAATTTACCAAGAACATTGCACCATTTTATGACCACATATATCTCTTCTTTAGTTCACACTTACAAGTGAAACCTTGTAGTATTTGTTTTCCATTTCAAAGATGCTTCACTTAGGATAATGGTCTGTAAGTACTAAGAAGAGTATAGAGTGAGAGGGAGCTGAGGGATAAAAATCTGCATATTCGATGCAGTTACATTAGTCTGGTAACAGGTACATTGTAAACCATGACTTCAGCATGACATACTTCATCCATGTAACAGTACATTTCTGGAAATAATACTAAAACGAAACTCGTCAAAACCAAATTAATCCAGAAAAAAGAACCTGGATTTTCTCAGGTCTCATTCAGATTATAAAGAGAGTTGATAATACAGGCTTTGTATACAAACACAGAAATCAAACTATAATCATAAATAAATAAATAGAGAATACAATGCCAATAGATATTCACAAAAAATACACATTAGTATCCATTAAATATCTGTGAAGAGGATATCTTTCAGAACTCAATTAAAAAGTAAATTCTACAGTTATGTCTAACTTTTTGAAAAAATAAAAACTCCAAGCTGAACAATGCCTTAGGGTAAGCATATTCTAACATATGGTGATATTTTAACACACACACGCAGAATGTGACCAAGAGATATAGTATCCCTGAAAGTGTGGAGACAAGCTTTTCTGTGTCCAACCAAGATAGAGTAACAGATTTACTGCTCTCATTAAACAATTAAAAAATGATGACAGTTCTCAGATATGGGAGAAAGTGATAACACAGTAATGATCCTTAATAGAGGACAAACAGATTCGGCGAGCAATACTATTGTCCCAGCTTACTAGAGAGTGTTGTTAGGCCACAGTGTAAGTATAAGGAAACCCAGTAGAACCTGCCATCCACTTTGAGTTGAGAATATGGAATATTTAGGAAGTAAAACGTAGTTTAAATTAGCAGACAAGCGTACCAATGTAGAGGACTCTGTAAGAGAGGACAGAGTGGCACAAGTAAGAGCCCATCCATATATTTGCAGACAATTCTCCTTTACAACTGAATACTGCCAATAAGTGAACAGAGCGTTAGTGACCATAGGTAAACCTTCACAACTGTAAAAGTAAATGGAGTCCATTAAGAGCAGAAAAAGTGGAGGATGAAAAGTATCCAGTGTACTCAGCCCTACTGGTGAAACTAATTTATAGCTTTCCTAGGAAAGCTATAACCCAATATAGCCCAATAATATGGGGAAAGGGAGGGAAGGGGGGAGGATGAGTAAAGGGAGGGGAATTAGTGGGACCACATCTATGGTGCATCTTACGTGAGTACATGTGAAACTTACTAAATGTGGAATATAAATGTCTTAACACAATAACTAAGAAAATGCCATGAAGGCTATGTTGACCAGTTTGATGAAAAATATTTCAAATTGTATATAAAACCAGTACATTGTACCCCATGACTGAATTAATGTACACAGCTATGATTTAATTAAAAAAATATGAAGACTTTACATCTTTTGGATTAACCTGGATGGAGCTGAAGAAAATTCTCTTTACTAAAGTATCACAAGAATGGAAAAGCAAGTATCCAATGTACTCAACACAAATATGAAACCATCAGATAAGCAACTATGTGCCACATGAGAGAAAAACACACCTGAATTTCAGCGGAGAGGTGGAGGGAGAAGGGAAAGTGGAAAGGTGAGGAGAGGAGAGGAGCATGGGTGAGCTTTCACCTACTGGGCACAAAGTAACCATGTAGAGAACACCCCACCCCGGGGGAAGAGCTCACCTACAACTGGGACGACGTCACCTAACAAATGCAAACAGTGTGACCTAATCATTTGTTCCCTCGTATTACTCTGAAATTAAAAAAAAAAAAAAGGCAAGCAGCAAAAATAAATGAATAAATACATAAATCAACAAATGATGTTTATACTACAAGTGAACGGGATAGCTAGCACCATTTTAGAAAGGAATCTTTTTCAAGATAATGATAAGCAGAGGACAGAGGAGAAGTTAATATTTCCAAATTAACTCAGGTAGAATGATTTCCAGACTTTAATTTAGCTACAGAAATCAAGACTGTTGTGTTGACGAAGAGGTGACACATAATTCAATGAAATAGAATAAAAGACAGAGGCGCCACCCGTAGCTCAGTGTTTAGGCCGCTGGCCACATACGCTGAGGCAGGCAGGTTCTAACCCGGCCCCGGGCCTGCTAACCAACAATGACAACTGCAACAACAACAACAAAAATAGCTGGGTGTTGTGGTGGGCACCTGTAGTCCCAGCTACTTGGGAGGCTGAGGCAAGAGAATTGTACAGGCCTAAGAGTTTAGAAACTGCTGTGAGGTGTGAAGCCCCGGCACTCTACGGAGGGTGACATAATGAGACTCTGTCTCAAAAAAATAAAGAAAGAAAGAAAAGACACAGAAACAGAGCCATGTAATTATGTACAACTGATTTTTGACAAAGATTTAAGAGGTAATTGAAGATAGCTGAACATCTGTAGGCAAAAATTTGACTTTGCAGAGCTTCATACCTTCCATAAATACTTTAGCTACTATTTATATAAGGTATTTATAAATATCTTATTGTGTAATATCTTATTATGTAAATAGTAGCTAAAATATTTATGTGAGGTATGATATTAATATTTTTATAAGGTATTTGATGATATAATATTCATTCAAAATAAATATGAACTTATGTATAAAATGCAAAAGTTTGGGGAAAAAATAAAAAGGCCTTCAGAATCTTGGACTAGGAAAAGAGCATTCAGACAACACCAAAAGCATGAGATATAAAAGGAGAAATCAATAAATTAGATATGATGAAATTGTAATAATTTCACCCATCAAAGATCTTTTTAAGATGATGATAAGCAGAGGACAGAGGAGAAGTTTCCAAACCACAACTCAGACAAAGGGCTCATATCTAGAGCATGTAAAGAATATTTAAAATTCAACAGTAAAAAAGTACACAATCCAGTTATAACGTGAACAAAGAAGAAAGAGACATTTTACCAAAAAGGATGTATGGACGGCAAATAAGCACATGCAGAGACATTTAACAGTATTTATGATTACTGAAATGCAAAGTGAGACTCCAATGACGTATCACCACACATCTATCAGAATGACTAAAATTTAAAAAAAAATAGTGGCAAGACCCAAGTTCGGCAAGGATGCAGAAAACTGAATCACTTATACATTGCTGGTAGAAATTTAAAATGGTACAGTCACTCTGGTAAACAATCTGGTACTGCTTTAAAATTCTAAACATATTATCAACCATAAAAGCCAGCAATTTCACCGTTGAACATTTATCCTTGAGGAATGAAAATTTATTTTTACAAAAAACCCTGCATGCAATGCTGTTTTACTTATTAGAGTCTCAAACAGGAGACAACCTGGATGCCTTTGACAGGTGAATGGCTAAAAAAATAATACCAAAAACTATATACATCTATACCATGGAATACAACGCAGCAACAGAAAAGATAAACGATTGATAGACACTACTTGCATGACTCTCAGGGGACATGATTTCATTCATATAACAGTCTCAAAATGACAAAGTTATAAAAATGGAAAATAGATTGGTGGATGCCAGGGATTAAGGAAAGGGTAGGCAGCAGTGGGAAGTGTCTGCAGTCATGAAAATACAACGTGGAGATCCTCGTGGTGATACAAATGTATCCTCACTGTTACAATGCCCATACTCTAGTGACACTGCCTTATAGGTATTATAGTTTTGTTAGACATTTCCATTGTGAATAACTAAAGCATTTATGGGATTTCTCTATAACATTTTCTTTAAAATGCATATTAATCTATGATTATCTCCAAATAAAAATTTTTAACTTAAAAATTCCATAAATAAAAACTTGAAGATACCTTTAGAGCATCTACTACATGCCGCTGGTTTAGGGGCTAAATATACACAAGTGAATCAAAAAACCAAAAATTTGTTTCATGAGCTTAAAAATTATAGTGGGGGAGAGGGAAGAAGTCACAGGCACGGAAAGGAAGTGTGTGTAAAATGAAGTGATCACAAGTCCCCAAAGGTGAGGAGACATTGAGTAGAGATTTGAAGGAGCTGTAAGAGTGAGCCAGTCGGACCCCTACTGTATACAGTAGGTGCCTTCTCTGTGTACATAAATTTCTGCAGGCCCATACTCTACAAGTCATCCTATTTGGAAACCTCAGAGTCATCCCTCTGTAAAGCCTCATTTTTCATCTTGAAGCCCCCAGTATGATCAATCTTTTTTTTCTAGGAAAAGCAATTATTAATCACCAATCACATTAAGAGCTTACAAGGAAACTTACTGCCTGTATCTGTGTAATACTGGGGAGTGGGTGGGAAAGGTACAGTTATTCAAGGCTATCCTTAGGAATATCTGAAACATCAATAAGAAGAGAAATACAGAATGTCACAGAATCTGAGAAAATGAAAAATACTCTTTTATTTACCAGGTAATTTGGATGAAGTATTAAGCGCTATCTGCAAAGATATCAATTATTAACGGTTGCGTGTTCAGTAATAACAGATTCTCTTAATGTTTCAGAGAAGTTGGAGCAAAGTCACTGTCACTCACGGGGAAAGGCAACTGAACTTTACAACAGCTCCTGAGGGATCAAAGGTTTTCTAGATGAAACCAGTTAGCATTTTGGGCACATGGCACAGAGAGAACTGAAGTTCCTTGTAGTAATGTTACAGCTAAATTTAATTTAGAGTCCAAGTGGCTCATCATGTGATAAGAGGAAAAGGTTGTCTGATGAGGGATGGTTACATAAGCAGCTACTGTCTTGCTAAGTAAGTTACAGAGTAACCAACAAGGCAAGGTTCATTTCAAGATCTATTTCTCCTAATTTCATTTCAGAGGAAATGTTTTCTGAGCTGCTCTTTCAGGGAAAGCCAAGTTTGTGTAAAACAAATGGTAAATGCACTTAGGTGCACCTCAATGCTCCTTAGAATGGAAAGATAAATACGACTGATCGATTAATCAAAGAGGGTTGGCTTCTCTTTAAGGGGAAAAAAAAAAAAAGACTCTAGTGATTCCCAAGAAGATTCTTCTCACAATGGAGTTTTCCTCTCAAGCCTGCTCTTGTCAATACTTCCTGGCGCATTCTGTGTATCTCGGTGGGAAGAGACATTGTTATGCTTTACAAATTGTCACAGTTGCAAATTTAAACATGTGCAGCATAAAAATAGCACACCACGGGCTGCAAAAAGAAACAGAACAGAGCCTTGCGGCAAAGTCACAGGTTCCGAAAGTGGGTCTTGGGAAAGTATCAGAGTCACTAGTGCCCATTAGAGAAGATTGCCCTAGTGCCAGGTGCATTGTTATTCCAGAAGCACACAGTTCCCCTACTTCAATGAATAAAGAGCACGCCACCATGCTGTTAATGTTTGCACAACGCTGGTGACAGCTGTGTCAACACAAAGTAAGTCAGAATCAAACCAACTGGCACAAGAATTGCTCCTTCCCTGTGCCGACGTCTCAATCAATAGCAAAACACCTAATAACTATTTCAGGCAATGCTTAGATGATTCCATTTAACCTATAATACAAAGTTTTCTGCCATAATCAATTTGACGCAATGGAGGTGAAACCATGAATGGTTGTGAGAATTCTGTACCATCTTGGCATTAATAAGAGATAATAGCACAGACAAATATTTACATGTGAATAGAGTCCCAGAATTATCTAATAGAAATTAGGAGATTTAAAAAGTAAGGACAAGAATTGTCTGGAGTGCTGAAGAAGTGACAGTGTTTCTAGAAGATGAGGTTGAACTGTTTGAGTTTTTGCTTTGTTCTTAATGAGAACCATAGTGTATCATAGATACCCAATTCTTCTCAAAGTATGATGTTTGGCCTATTTGTATCAGAACTTCCCTCAAAACCCAAGTAAAATGCACAATTCTTTGGTCCATCCTTCAATATACAGACACAGAATCTTTAAGGATGGGGCAGGGAATCTTATAAATTTAGTTATTCCTGAGTTCTCTAAAGACAGAATTTTGTGAATTAAAGGGACCTAAGCCCATGACTGTACTGAAATGAGAAGTCGAAGGCTCTCAGAAGTCAAAGCCAAATGACATGTATGTTCAGAGTAAGGGAAAGGTACATATGAGGTTAGAGCACGACCCGGAGAAAGAGTCCACTGAAAATGTGCAGGTGGCGCTGAGGCATCACTGATTCAACTCTATTTACCCACAGCTCTGTCTAAGGGCCTTGCAGCTGTTGTTAGGGGACGTGGGTCTAGATATGTTTAGTTGAAGGAGAGGCCCGAGTATCAGAGACTCACGTATGCATCACACTTAAAAGAAAATAAAAAGACATTGCAGAGTCCCACCCAGGAGAGATACGATGGGCAGCTAGGGCTTGGAAACAGGTTTCCGTGTCTCTGTGCAGGACTTCAAAGAACGGAAGGCTAAGAAGTTAGTAGTGGGACAGGGGCTGCGTTTCCAGTAATAGATTTACACCCAGATTACGAGAAAAGAGAATCAGACATATCCTCCAGTTCAGAATTTCACAAAGTTGGGCTGAAAACAATGTCTTGAAGAAATATATACCAACCTATTTCATTGTGACAGACTCTTTTCCCCCACTCTGTGACAGCCATATAGAAGTTCTTATCTTGGACTGTCATAAAAAAATCCCATAGTTTACCTTTCCTCATATAGATTTTTACTCAGCTATTAAGGAGCCATGTAGTCTCCTGCCTGGGAAAAACACATGTAGTTACTGGAAGTGTTAAAATAGTATCCTGCAGGGTAGCACCTGTGGCTCAAAGGAGAAGGGCGCCAGCCCCACATGCCAGAGGTGGTGGTTTCACACCCAGCCCTGGCCAAAAACTGCAAAAAAAAAATATATATATATATATATATAGTATCCTGCAATTATATAACAACTTTTAAGTGCTTACATACACACATATTTTCTTTAATCCCTGGAGATTATCACTTAATTTTATCCACACTCCCACCCTATTTTTCTCAAAGTATGATGTTTGGCCTATTTGTATGAGAACTACCTAGAAAGTCTGTAAGAAATGCAGAATTCTTGGGTCCAGCCTTGAACAGACAGACACGGATTTTTTTTTTAATTTTATTAAGTCAAATACGCATAGATCTTGGATACATTCCTGCACGGGTGGGGTACAATGTGCACAGAATCTTTGAGTATAGTAGGAGTCTTATAAATTTAGTTGCTTTGTGTTCTCAAAAAATAAACAAAACCACAGAATTTTGTGACTCAAAGTGACCTAAGCCAGTGACTATACTGAAATGAGAAGTCAGAGAAAAGCTAATTTGCAAGCTGACAATACACAAAATATACAGCTTTATAAAAGTCCCAGTAACCCACTAGTGTTTACTGCCACCCACAGATCACTGAGAGGCTAGCAGGGAGGTGGTCTTGGTAACACATCCCCAGAGCAAATGACTGTGAATCAAGGAGGGCTCATTTTCAATTAAAAGCAATCAATAGGCAGCTTTAAAACAATCAAGTTGTTCATTTGGCTTCGTCAGAACTCACCAGCCACAAAATAGTCCTGTGATGTCCACCGCAATCTAATGGACTCCCGTCCATTTGGTGATTCCATCCTTTTATATGATCTTATTAAAATAGCCATTGTATTTACAAACAATTAGGCCATATACGTGATTTAAACTTCAGGATTCACCATGCTATTTCCTTCCCTCTCTCTAATGATTGTTTTTGAGATTACTCATTTTTTTTCAATTATCTTATATGTATGATTTGACCAATTCAAGCATGAGTAAGCTAAAATCCAACTAAATATTTCTGTCTTTTCAGGGACAGCATAGAACTTTCTGCATCATTCTCTTCCAAGATGACATGTCACGAAGGACAATTTTGAGTCCGAGGTAATTGAGTAAAGGAGAATAGTGTAATAAAAAAAAAATAATAATTTTAAGGAGCGGTAAGTGTGTTGACCTCCGTATCATCCACCCCGGCATATACAGACAATGAACTGATTCAGTGAATTTTTATTGAGTTTCTATTTACCAGGCAGACACTGGGAACTAAAGTTCCAGGAGATGTTAAGTTTCAAACCGAGCATTTAGCAATGCTGATTTAGCGTTCAGAAGAAAGGTCAGCGTGGAAGGTCACCTGTCAGTGTCATCCGCGTGAAGTGGCAGCCCAGACTGAATATGGATGGAGTACCTGGAAGACAGCGGGGCCCCACAGGGCTGCTGTCACATCGTCTCCATTATAAATGGCAGTGCCCTATTTTTTCATTTGAGATTGAACTGCTTTGCACTATTTATTTACCAAAAAACTGATACCAGTGTTTGAAAAGGAGAAGTTGCAAATTAAAAACAAATCAAGAAAAAGTTCAAATAGCCAGCAAAAGAAACAAAGAACCAAGCTAAAGATTATGAGGAATAAGAAAGATAGTTTTAAAATGGAAATCTGGATTTTTTTTTCAGTAAACAAGACTTTCACACTTAGGAAAACACCCAGAAATATTAGACGCCAGGGCATGAGATAATCGCAGAAACTGATTTACTCAGTGCTCTCACGTCTACAGCAGGTTAGCATTCTCTTTAGTGTGAGTAATCCTTTTCGTGCTAAAGTTTCTCCATTGATGCTTTTATAACTGCACTAATGCCACAGGCCAAATGCCAGAAAAGCAGCCTGTAGCCTCGTCTCTAAGCTAATCATTTCCAGCATCGGATTATGACGACCATCAAGGCTGTCAGTACACGCACCTTTCAGACCAAATTGGACAGGAGTGCCCACTTTGGCAGTCCATTATGGAAAACAAAGCAATATAACAGCAAGAAAATGTAACCACTGGCATTCCTTCTGAACTACACCGTCTTGTTCTGATTTACATAAAGCAAAATCTCAGATGATGCAGAGAATGACGACCTCTTTCGGGCTTCATCTCACTAGTCTCAATTCAGTTGTGACAAGGTGAAGGGGAAGCGTGGCTCAGAATCCTCGGTGCCTTTTGAGTGCCCTTGAGCGCGCCCTAAGGATTCATTTCCAAACAGCAGTCTGCGATGGGCTCTGCACATGCTCCCCTGGAGCTCCCTGCCATCACCCCTTCTCCTCAGAGCCACGGGATTAAATATTCAGGACCCCGCCACAGTGGTGCCTAGCAAAGGAACCCAAGGCCGTGACCTCCTCCAGGACAATCAGTCAGGGAACAAATGCATGACAAGGGGTGGTGCTAACTTGGTGCTGTACCCGAGGACCGCCTCATGCAGTTTCCCTGTTTCACACTCTCCGGTCCTCACTGCAGAAGATGCTGGACTACGAGCTTTTTAAAATGCATGCTGCAAATTCACATGCAAATCCTTCCACAGCTGACCCACCACACTGCAGGATCTGTGAATTTTGTTGCCAACATATGCCAGGCGTGGGAGGCCAGGAGGGAAAGAGGACTGGACTAAAAGTCAGGCTTGTGTGTGAGCTCTGACAGGCTCGGAAGTTGGGCCAGGTGCTTCAGGTTCAATCTCCTGATCTCTAATATGAAGACTTTGCACTAATCATGTCAGGTTTCTTGGCCAAATTAAAAATAGATCTATAGATAGAATTCCAAATATTATTAAAATAGCCTCAGAATGTCCCATACGGTTATAGTACAGGACATTTAGTTTATTCATCCTTATCCCTAGTGATAGTAGCCATTTAGGATGTTTTCAGCGGTCCTGCTACTCCAAACTACACAGCAATGAATAGCCCCCAACATATTATCCTTGGGAGAGGAAGCTTTTATTTCTACTACTTAGTGTCATTAACATAGAGTCATGACTGCTACATATGGTTAAGTGAAAAGGCAAGTTAAATATATATGAGTGGGCAGCACCCATGGCTCAGTGAGTAGGGCGCCAGCCCCACATACAAAGAGTGGTGGGTTCTAGAACCCAGTCCCAGCCAAACTGCAAACAAAAATACCGGGCATTATGGCGGGTGCCTGTAGTCCCAGCTACTTGGAAGGCTGAGGCCAGAGAATTGCTTAAGCCCAAGAGCTGGAGGTTGCTGTGAGCTGTGATGCCACAGTACTCTACCAAGGGCAACAAGGTGAAACTCTGTCTCTCAAAAAAATAAATAAAAATAAATAAATATATATGAGTGTGTGTGTGTGCGAGTGAAATGATCTTATTTCTGTGAAATAAAGCTACATTCTCTAAAGGGAAATATTTCATTTGTAAAGCACTGCAAACTACTTCCCTGGAAAGAGAAAATGATAAGGTAAAAGAAAATGTCCATAATACAGTGATAATATTTAGAATTTAAAGCTAAAATTTATACAAACATTTTAAAAATTAATATGCATCCATTAAAAGACATGTAGAGGAATGAAAAGCATCGATTTCATCACGAGATAAAATATACAGGTAAATTTTTAGTTGGATTCCTTCTCTCACGTTCATATTGCTTTTGCAGAAAAATGAAACAAAGAAAAATAACGAGTCTGTGATGTGAACTGCCCTGAGAGGATCCATGGCTGCAAAATACCAATGATAAGCTATTTACTCTCTAAAGACAGGGTACCAGGATGAAAAATGTCCTTGATGTTCCTAACTAAACTTCACAGGAAACTTCTGAAGGCGGAGGAAGAGTAAGCAGCTGGCCTCCATTCATTGCAACATTCTATCTCAGACTTGCACCTGCTTTATTCTTTGCCTGACTCCACACCTGTGCCCTGGAGCACTGTGGGATACCACACCCTCCTTGCCTGCTTCCCCTCCATCCCCAAACCCATATTATTCACTCACTTAGTTACAGCCTTGAAATCCGCCCCCCCTTTCTACTATAATGTGAGCCATTAAAACTCCAACAGGTAGACCTGTATTTTGAAAGTATTTACAACAAAAGTTAATATGATTGCTTAAAACAATAATAACAAATATCATTGAATAACAGTATCACTCTCATTCTGAAACATTTTTTCAGGGATGTGTTCCTGGTGTACTAGACCCTAGACACTGTCCTCTATTAGCTACATGGAGCTGAGGAAACTGAGCAAGATTTCTATCAATTAAATTCTACAATCTTTGGTTCTAGACAATATCTTCTCTTTCTTTCTTTTTTTTATTAAATTATCGCTGTGTCATGGGGTACAATGTGCTGGTTTTATATATAATTTTGATTAATGCAGTCATGGGGTACAATGTGCTGGTTTTATATATAATTTTGAAATATTTTCATCTAACTGGTTAACATAGCCTTCATGGCATTTTCTTATTCTGTTAAGACATTTATATTCCACATTTAGTAAGTTTCACAGGTACCCTTGTAAGATGAACCCTAGGTGTGGTCCCACCAATCACCCTCCCTCCACCCATCCCCCCCTCCCTCCCCTCCCTTTCCCCTTATTCTTGGGCTATAATTGGGTTACAGGTTTCATATGAAAGCTATAAATTAGTTTCATAGTAGGACTGAATACACTGGATACTTTTCCTTCCATTCTTGTGATATTTTGCTAAGAACAGTATCTTTTTTTATGCTAGCGAAACAAGACCGAGGGACAAACCTCTCCCAATTGTTCATCAGCCTGAGGAGAATGTTTTCAATACTTTATAATTGTGCTTTCAGCCCAGGGCTGCTTATGTCTTGAGCGTTTGGCAGGTTCTGAAGATTCACCCACAACCATGAGCACAGTTGCATTATTCTTAGGGACTATCTTCATCCCTAGACATCTCTTCCCGTAACTTTCTCCTGAACACCCCAGATTCTCTCTGATTCTATTATTGGTAAAACACAGACTCATTTCTACAACTATTTACTCCAGCACCTCCATCATACATGAGAGCCACGGCAGTGCTCTTGCCTGGGATGGGAGGGCAAGTTTTCCATTCAGAGATACCAACAAAATCTGGAAATAACAGCCTTTAGCCAACTTAGTCTTCATTCTCTGCTTTTTTTCATTTCTAAGCATTCTTTATTCATGTGCTAAAATTGCTTGGACGTCCAGTCCACACTACCACTGGACATCTTGGAAAGACGGGAGGGAGAGAAGGAGAGAGCAAGGAACGAAAAGGAGGGAGGAGGGAGAGAAAGAGAGGGATGCAAGAACAAGAGAAGAGGAGGAGGGAAAATAGCTCATAGAAGGTCAATAATTAGGTTTCTGAGAGGCACAGCTTCCTTCCTTACACACTCAACACATTGGCTCTGAGAAAAGGATAAGTAATCAAGGACAGCCTGACCTACAGCTTTTAAAGTCTCCATTAATGGCTATTATATGACATCTTCCAATAGTCTCCCTTTTTGAAGTATCCCATCTTATAGTAGCAAGTTACCATGCAGTGATGCGCCAGGCTTGTTAATTGCCACACTATGTTTTAGAGGACAGAGGGGATGACCACTTCCTCAGGAAACTGGGCAAAAACCAATCTCCCTTCTATGGCAGTTTTGTTCTTTTGTCTTGACACAACTTTAGATGATGTATCTTTGCCATTTCTGCTCTGAGATAAATTATTTTCAACTTAGTTTAACAAACGTGGATTGGGTTTCTATGGCTTTCCTTACATGAAGCCCGAGAACTAGAAGAATTATGTCTGGTCTAGAAATTGTGAAGGATTGCAAACGTCAGGGGTGAGGTGCAGCTGCCTAAAAGTACTAACAGGAAAAAGTTATTTTATAAAATTAATTAGCTTCAGTCTTAGAAAAAACTCAACAGTTTTCAAATATGATTTCCAATTTTTCTTTGTGCTTCAGGTGATTATAATTGCAAAATAGTTCACTTGACTCTTACATTATTCATTCATTCATTCATTCAATCATTTATTAGGGAAGAAACTGTAAAATAGGGTTACTTTGATACAACTTCTCTGATTTAAGATTAGCATTAAAATTGAGGCACCTGGGATCTACCTATCTGCAGAGAATGAGGCTGCAAAAGTTATTAATACAGCCATGTGCAAAGCCTCTTCTATAATGACCTCTATTTCGTAGGGAGCAGCAAAGGCCCAGCATAAACATGTCATTCTTCATCTTTGTCCAGTGGACCCCAAGTCTATCCCCCAAGTGTTTCAGTCATGACATGCATGGGGCCAAAATAATAGTCTGCAGTATCTGAGAAGAGGCAGAAACTTCTGGTTCCTGAAACCCTAGAGTAATGAGTTATCAGATAAAATTTGAAAACTTAAAGATAGATGGTCTACTGGACATGTTTACACAAACAAGTGAGTCAACTAAGACTGAATCTCTGCCTTCCAGTCTGATTAACCCATTCAAAGTTCCTCACCTCTACAGCAGGTTGTAACTCATCTCATGCTCAAATGGCTTCGTTAATGGGAAGAAAGCGCTAAGACCAGATGTAAACGTCACTCAGTTATCACAGCATTCTTCCTTACAGAGTGACTACTAAGAGCTCTGTGCACGTAAATTTAGGAATACCAGGGAGCAACTTCTCTCCAAACCCATGTAGAGACAATAAAACAAGTTCTCAGGCTGGATAAGGTGCTCACTAACCTTCCAATGGGGAAGCTGTCACACTGGGAATTCTTCATGGATATCTCCCCAGCCGACAGGCTGCAGGAAGCTTGCAAATTCTGCTTACACTCACAGCAATCTAAGGATGGTGTTTCTCAACCACAGCACTGTTTTGACTAATTACTCTTTGTACTTTGTACATTGTAGGATGTTTAGCAGTATTCTTAGCCTTTACCTACTAAATATGAGAAGTATTCCCTAAGAAGTGTCACCAGGCATTTTCCAATGTCCCTTAGGGGAAATAGCAGCACATATAGAAACGACTTGTTCTCAGCCTATGAACATAATGAATGAAAACATCACCAATTCTGATTTCAAGTCCTAGTGACTCAGATTTTCCATGTACTTTTGGAAATATTAACCACATAATTCATACATATTAACCATGTTACCCCCTAGAATACACTGGCTTATAACCACTAAATCAAATGCACTCAGGATTTAGTGTAGAGCATTTTACAACCCTCCAAGAAAGCTGAGGCTCTGTCATTACAAGAATTCAGCTACATCAGAACAAATGGTATTGTGTGTACCCAAAAGAAAACCCACCTTGCAAATTCATAGCCACCTAACTCAAGTAGTAGCCTAGGTGGGGAGCCAAAAAGCAGCAGCTCGGAGTCCTTACTATTACTCTTGCTGCTTCTTATTTTATTTTGGGTTAAACTGTTTAGATTTTGCACATATGAGCCAGTATAACCTGATTCTTCTCCTATGTTTTCAGCCTTCGAGTCTTTGATCACTGTCCATTTACACTGATCCCTATTCCTGCTCCAGTTCCCACTCCCAAGTTCCGCTTCATGTTCTGTCATTATCAGTTTTCTCCTTTATCTCCACTGCCTTTTAACTCATCACCAGCTTAGACCCTGCAGCACCTACTTTGCTCAATTCCCTAGTTCCCTTATCCTGGCATCTTTTGGATTTTTCCAGTACAGATGATCCAATGGCATGATACAGATTCTTGGAACACACAATGTAAGAGATGGCAGTTAAACCATAGGGCAGAAAGGTGAAACAGGGCAGTGCCTGTGACTCAAAAGGGTAGGGCACCGGCCCCATATGCCAGAGGTGGTGGGTTCAAACCCAGCCCCTGGCCAAAAAAAGAGGTAAAACCAGGCACACATTCTCAGAAATACCCTTTCTAGCTTCCTAACTTCTGAGACTACCACATTAACAGTACAACAATTTTTACTTTAGTAAACATGTACTATAGTTTAGAAAAGAAGAAGGATGGCACTAGTTTTAGAATCAGTTATATCTTATCAGGTTAATGTCTTTGTCAAATATTGACAATTGCATACTGAACACAATAATAAGTAGCTTTCAATTATAAGACTTAATTCAGAGTAGCAGTGACTCCTTCAAAGAAAGCACATTTAAAATTTCATTTAAAAAGTTCATTTTCTAAAAGAACCTTCTCTAAGGAAGACAGATAAATGGGTTACAAACATGAAAAAATGCTCATCATCCCTGATCATCAGAGAAATGCACATCACAACCACCCTGAGATATCACTTAACCCCAGTGAGAATAGCCCACATCACAAATTCCCAAAGCTGCAGATGCTGGCACAGATGTGGAGAAAAGGGAGCACTCTTACACTGTTGGTGGATCTGTAAACTAATACAGCCTCCTTGGAAAGAATGGAGAATCCTCAAAGAACTCAAAATAGACCTTCCATGTGATCCTACAATCCCATTAGTAGGCAGGTACCAAGAAGACCAAAAAAAAAAAAAAAATCATTTTATCACAAATACATTTGCACTAGATTATTTATTACAGCTCAATTCATAATTGCCAAGATGTGGAAACAACCCAAGTGCCCATCAACCCATGAATGGATTTGTAAACTGTGGTATCTGTATACCATGGAATACTATTCAGTCATAAAAATGATAGAGACATTACATCTTTTATATTAATTTGGATAGAGTCAGAGAACATTCTCTTTAGTAAAGGATCCCAAGAATGGAAAAGCAAGTATCTACTATACTAACTACTAATGTGAAGCCAGTAGATGAACTAATATATGCCCACATAAGAGAAAAATTCAACTTAATTTAAGCCACATGAGAGGGGGATGGGTGTGCTCCCAACTAATGGGCACAATGTAAGGATATATAGAACACCTCCTGGGTGCAGGACACAACTACAACAGCAACCTCACCTAACAAATGCAAACATTGTAACCTAATTGTTTGTACCCTCATATTCATCTAAAACAAAATTCATTCCAATTTTGCTAATAATTCATGAAAGCTTTCCTCTTACATAGATTGCTTTAAGATGACAGGAACACAAGAATGTTAACTTTAAATGACAAACTAAAACAATTCAAGGAACCAGTCCATTAGAAAGTATAACCAATGGATAAATAAGAGGACTAGGGGATTATTTTAAGGGGAAAATCTGTTTGGAAAGGACCTTTCTTAGATCCTCAAATTTCTTTTTTAATCAAGGTTAGTGCACTTGAAATTCAGATGTCAGAAAAATTTCGTTTTTGGAGGGAGAGGTGCTTCTAACATTTTGTAGCTCAATCAATAAAGTGTATTCATTCGCCATTTCTAAGATAAAGAACTCAGCAACATGAATCTAACAAACAAAACAAGCTTAAGACTCCTATTAAGTTTCAGGAAACAATTACTACACTAACAAGTCACCCTTAAGAAGTAATCTTTTCTGCAGAGAAGCCCCTATAGTTGCCCATCACTGCTGGTAGCTTGTGTTGGGAATCAGTAAAGGATAGAAATCTTCAGTGCCTGAGATGGAATATAAGAGAGAAAAGAAAGGAGACAGAGGGAAACTAATCATATTAGACACCTAGGAACTCTGAAATGAACTCGTTTCATCTCAAAGCAACATAAAGATATATAAAGGAGCCAATTTAAATTTATTATTTGCCTGCTGCTTCTTCAGCTGCTGCTAATAGATGTTCCATAGAGAAACTACAGGGAGGAAAGTCCATCCCCTGGTCTGAACCTGGAGGGAGGGTGCCAAGAATGAGTGTAATATGAATCCATGGCGTTTCATGAGGGTCACGTTTTGTGTTTCTAGCACAGTGGAGCTAGGGAGAGTAAACATTTAGTAAATATTTGTTAAATAAATAAATAACTGTAGCTATTCCTAAACTCTGTAGAAATCCATGTGTAATGTGATAGAGGATAGCATGGAACCAGGACCCTTCATCTACGCCTCTGTGTCAGGTAGAAGAAAAACTATAACGGGAGTGTTCGTACTCGATACCTTTTCCACATCCGTTAACATCATATCATCCACCAACTGGCACTTGGTTGATTTCCATGGCTCCATTGAAACATGTCTCCGCTTCTCTTTTACCCTTGAGAAGTGCGCTTTACACCAGCTGCATTAATATCACACTTTTCATAGTAAATAAAGTATACATTTCTCCAACTTCCCCACGTAAAATATAAGTAGAAAAAAATCTAGAGGGGAAAAGGACACGTTTAAAATGCCAAAGACAAACAGAGCCTCATGGCAGATTGATGTTAAGAAAACTCAAGCTACATTCTACCTTCTTGATTTTTATATCCAAATGCTAGAAAAACACTTTTAAGGTCGAGAATAAATCCATGATTACCAAGCTATTCTCACATATTTAGATGACCAAGATTCACACTGAAAGCTGTTTTGTAACACTAGAGCTTGACACCAGTGTTTACGTATAAAGTACTTTTTCAGTGAGGGAAGTGTAGCACAGTAACTCTGCCTTTACTAGCTGGGCAACATCGTTCAACTCATTTAACTTCTCTGTACCAAAAAGGTTATAATGATTATTCCGACATTTGGAGGTTCTACAGTAAAATTTATATTTTCTTCTTTATGTTTTGTTTTCTTCTTTACAAAGATTGTAATCATGAACAAATTTTAAGAAAGGAATATATAAACTCCACTTGGTGACAAGGCATCAAATAAAATAGTCGTTAGACTTAGCAACACCTTTACTGCAAAACTTTATAAAGTTCAATGCTGTTATAATCAACATAGTTTCTGTTTTTTAATCAGTTAACAGAAAGCAGAGATAGCCATTTAATTTTTCCATATAAGTAATTTCTGGGGGCAAGTACATGTCAGAGTTGAATTCCTTGCCCAAATGACTAAAAATAGAACATAAAAATTCTCTCACTCTCTATCAAATCCTTTTGTTCTCATTCTTATAGTGTTGACCTCTGACCTAAACATAATGTTCTAAATACATCCAGTAATACTTTTGCTGTTATACTGATAAAGTGTGGTTGTAAACTCAGCATTTATCATTCAGACACTCTACACAATTCCTTCCTTCTTCCATCATAATAAATCAATATGAAGTCAACCTCATGACCATATTAAAGTTAATTTCCTCTGAAATGCATGCCATATTCCTAAGACATGACTGTGCATTTAAAAAGTGCTCATCTGCTAAGGGGCTCTAAGCACTGTCTATGGGTGTGTTTTATTTATGTGTGCCTAGCACAGATTCTCAGCTGGGTGCAGTGGTGAACAGCTCATACAGATGGGCTTTCTGCCTAGCACTCTGAGAGGGTGAGGCTAAAGCATTGTATGAGCTCAGGGAGTTGAGACCCACTTGAACAACAGTGAGACCCTGTCTACTAAGAACATAAAAATTAGCTAGGCACTTGCTACTTGGAAGGCTGAGGTAGGAGGTCTGATTGAGCCCAGTTGGAGTGAGCTTTGATGATATCACTATATTCTATCCTGGGTGACAGTGGGTAATCTCTGGCTTAGGAAAAAAAAAATTAAAAAGAGAAAGACAGATTCTTTTATTTCAAAGGTATACATTTTCTGATTTGCACCAAAAATCCAAGAGTTCTTAAGATCATAAGCTAAAGACTCCTATTAAGTTTCAGGAAACAATTGCTATGCTAACACGTCATCATTAAGAAGTTATCTTTTCTCCAGAGAAGCCCCTATAGTTGCCCATCACTGCTGGTAGCTTATGTTGGGAATCAGTAAAGGATACAAATCTTCAATACATGAGATAGAATATAAGAGAGAATTCAGTTCTTAAGATCATAAATGTTGTATTCAATCAGATTATTATTATTTTGAATTCATGATTCAGTCTTTCACCAGTACAAACAAGACCTATTTTATGGAAAACCATTCAATTATTCAATCTATTGCTAGATACTGAAGAAAGCTGTAAAAACAAATCCAAGGCAGCTTTTCATTTTAGGCTTTCATAGCTCAAATGTGAAGAGAGATATATAATCATATAAACCCAGTGTGGTTTGGGCAAGTGTGGGGGGAATTATAGGGAGGATGGAGAATGTGTTCTGTGTAGGCATTACCAAGGAGTTTGCAGCGAGTTTCAAGGAAACATAAGTTTGGCCAGTGGC
This sequence comes from Galagoides demidoff, assembly GCA_963574575.1. Taxonomy (NCBI): domain Eukaryota; kingdom Metazoa; phylum Chordata; class Mammalia; order Primates; family Galagidae; genus Galagoides; species Galagoides demidoff. The sequence continues at coordinate 24,495 of CAUYQV010061856.1, forward strand.
TAGGGGAGAAAACAAGAAAATTCCACTTTCTAAAGAGAGAAAGAAGCACATCTCAAGAGCGGAGGGATGAATGAGCCTAGAGAAAGAAGAAAATTGCAAGACAGATTTTCCCTCCCTGCCCACAAGTTTTCATACTTTTAGTTAGAATGTGGAGATTTAATTTGACATACCATTTGGGCGACCACTAGAATTTTCAATTGAGAATGGAGACCTCACAAGTCAATTCAAATTGTAAAAGCACATTTGGCGAGATCATGTGGTTGCTGCTGTTCTATTTCCCTCACTCTACCGAGGACCAGGGGACAGCTGGCTGACTTGCCACTTGCTTCCCATGCAGCCTGTTCCAGTTTTATGAAGTCTGGCTGAAACGTTTTATTGTTGCCGTGATACCATGCATACTACCTTTTCATCTTTCTACTTCCTCAGTTAACGTTTTTGTGCCACTCTATAATTAAACACAATTTTAACAATTGTGACTAGATATCCATTGATAATGCAGTATGTTTAATGATGGAGAAAGTGTCATGAAAACTTAGCAGGGTTAGCATCATGGTGGGAAAAGTGGTTTCAGACAAAAAGACAAAAATTCCACAAGGAGGTACTTCTCACCATCTGTATGGGTATCTATCTACTTACTCATCTACCTATCCATCTAGATATTTATATTACATATATTTCTATATAAAATAAATGTAGGTAATAGAGAAAGACAAATGGTTCACCTGTTGCCTTAGTCCACAATCCCATTTATTTTCCAGAGGACCATAGTTTCACACAGATAATATGAGTTCCTCAAGCATGTTGACAAAGACTTCACTTACTACAAACAGAACCACAACAAAATAAAAATTGGGGCGCTGCTGAAATTCATCTGTTTCCCAAATTTGAAGGCCCTCCTCTAAGTCTCTAAGTTCAGAGGGTTCCCAGGACCCAAATTGGATAAAAAGGGCTGCTAGAGAAGGTTTTGTTAGTATTCATTTCTGCTTCTCCATTTCTATGTGATCACCTCACTTCTGAAGTTTTTGAATTCACAGTTAGCTAAATCAGATGTGTGAGGCTTTCACCGAGTGTATCGGTGCATCATCTCTTTCTGGCAACACACAAATCACCTGAAATGATGCAAAGAAGGAATACTGAAGTTTGCATGGCTACTGGAGAAGTGCTTTGTTGGGAAATGGAGGAGACAAAGTTAGAAAAGGTGCAAAGAATTGAGAACTCAAAGCTCCAAAAAAAGAAAGTCTGGTGTTCCACAGGAGCTCAGTCTTGGAAAAGGTTGGCCATACATAGTCAACCCTCAAGTGCAAGCCTTCCTTCCTAAACATTATGTCAAGTCAAGAAAGAGAAACTTTCATATAATGGATCCCTTGGGAAAATTATTTGGTTATTAGCTTTTAATATAAATGAACCCGGACTATAAGGGGGGAGGAACACTGTTTTCCTTGAGTTTATTTTTACCATTTTTTAAGAGATTTTTCTCTCTGTGAGAGTGGTGAGGCCTCATTTAGTTACAATTGGTCATGATTATTCTAAATCTTTAGGAAAAGAGCCAAGGACGCTATTCAAGCAATTGTACATACAGATCTTATAGCGGAGGGGTGGGGAAAAAAGATACAAGTTGTATAGGATCCAGGGCAGATTGCTGGGATAGAAAACTGCTGTGTGGGTCTGAGAGAAGACTGTAACAGTCCTGCCCAAAGGTAGAAGTTACAGAAATGGCAGTAAGTGGTCAGAAGCCGAAGGATTGGGATTGGGGATCTGTGCATTTCTGTGTTTGATCAGACATCACTGAGCAGACTTTCACAGAACCCAGGTGGTAAAAGATTCCCACAGAGTGGGCCTGCTGAGTCAGGGAGGTACAGATGGAAGAGAAAGGGACTGGAAGTTGTATAAACCAGTTTGAATCCCAGCTCTCCAAGGTTCCAGTTATTCACCCTCACTACACATTCTTGGTTTTTCTCAGTGTCAAGATCATCTACGTAACCCTAAAGCACAGTGGAAAAGAGTTACAAATACTGCAGGTGAGACAGTTGACCTGTGTTTGATGCTCAACATGGGTGGATTATTATTGTGTAAATAATATCTAGGAATTCAGATGAATTACAACTAAATAAAACGTTCTATTTCTGCCTTCATCACTTTGAAATACTTCCCCTACATAAACTCTATGGGGCCTTTTTTATAGCTTCTGGATTTTCAAACATTTAGAGTTCCAGGAAAAATTACTATTTTTCTTTGTGTTGCCCTAAAAACTACTATTCAATTCTCAGTAATAACATACAGATGATACTTATTCAGTAATTTATGCACCTTACACATAACCTTTCAGGGCATTGTCACTCTGAAGTGAAGAGAAGATGGAGACCCAACGGTATCCATTAAATGCCAGCTGCTAGGGGAGGGCAAGACAGATGGCAGGCCTTGTTGAAGAGATACAAGGAGTGCGAGACAGAGTCTGCTGTGCAGGAGACTACATACACAGTATTAAACGTTGACACGTCAGAACAAGAAGTCAGAAGATGATCTTTGGAGTTCTGGCCCGATCATCTTTTCCCTAAGTCCTTACTCCTTCCTTTCTGGAGTTCCTCTATAAACATTTTTGTTTCACAGAAGTTTCTGGAAGATATCAAAATATTCCACCTCTGTATTCACTCAACCTGATTCAGAGTCTAAGCCTGGTAAATTTTGGATACCGTTTGTTTGACATCTCCACCTTCAATAACTATCCTGTGATTCCTAATATTATTGGTTAAGGAATCACAGGTTCCTTTCAAACCAATAATTCTTCATGAAAACACAAACTCAGAAACCCAGACTTCTTAGTGAATATTTCAAAACCATATATGTATATAAAATGCCTCAGCTCTCTCTCTCTCTTTTTTTTTTTTTTTTTTTGGTTAGACTTCCTGTCACAACCTTCACACCATTTATGAATAATGATCTGGAGCTGGTATTTTGGAGTCTGGCTGAAAAATCAGATACCTCAGATTCATACTAAGAAGTCATCCATAAAATGCTTGCTGTAAAAAATGTAAGAGAAAAGATCCGTTAAAAGGCAGCAAGATAAAGTCAGGCTACTACCAGTGGATCATGAGCAGAGACAGGAGACATTCAAAGACACCACTGCTGTCTATGAGATGTCTGGCTCCGGCAGAATGATAGACAGAAGCGTTCAGCCTCTGAGAGACGAGGAGCATCACCACTTTGGAACCAGGCCCACGAGTCTTTGCATTAGTATATCTGAGGCAAATGACCTTATCATCTTGATATTTCATCTCATTTTATCTGTAAGTGAAAGGAAAGGACATGAACAGACCTTTATTTTTACCACATTTTTCTTCACCATTAGGGTGTATTTCCCCTTAAAATTGTGCAGTGTTAATTTTTCAATGCTGACAGAGACTACCCTGATTAACTTGTGTTTTTACAATTTACTAGCAAATCATCTGGCATGTAGAAAATAAATAATAAAAGCTCTGAAATTAAATTACTAATTAATTAATTATCGGGCTCTTCCACACTAAAAGAGAGTTGGCACTTTAAAGGGAAGAAAATGAATTCTGTTTCTGGAAAGCATAAAAAGAAAGAAAATCTATCACTGACTTGGAATGCTCCAGACATATGTATTTTCTTAGCCTACAGCAAACAAACTTTATTTATGTTAAGTTAAAAGCATACAGACAGAAATAGCTCCATTCCTATTGAGTTTATTTGCATAAAATCTGCAAATGATACAGTGGGAAGTCTGTGGATATCAATGTTATGTCTCATAATTTCATTAATTTTGATGCTTAATTCCAAAGCAGCCAGGACACCAGTGTTTCATCAGCCTGGAGATATTTACTTCTCCTTTCAAACTCCTCATGGATAAATAACTGAAATGACTTGTTCCTGGGGCAACAATGAACCAGTCGTTCCTTCAACAGCCTCTCCATTCTCTCCAAGTAGCATGCCTTCTGCTTACTAATAAACTGTATTTTAAGCAGCTGGAAAAAAGAAGCACATGAACCACTAAACGTGGAAGTGTCTGGGCATAAGGATGAGTCTCATGTAGCAGGAAGAGTAATATTTTTGCCAGACTATGGAATGGCCAAGAGCAAGGGTTATGGAAATCATCATGAGACGAGGTTTTCGAAGCCAGGAATGTATCCAAATGGTCCTGGAGAATAATGGCATTTACTGCCAGCAATGTTTGAATCTTACTTTGGGAAAATGTTTGCTAAGACCTGAATATTAGATTACATGTCCTTATAGAGGCATGGTCTCTATGCTCTATCCTCAGGTTCCTATGCTTCCAGAAGTAAACCACATATCACTCTGCATGTAATTTCTTGTTTAGTCATCTATTTCCCTCCCCAAATGTTTGCTTACTGAGAAAATATACTGTTCAGCCCCATTCATACAGTGGCTAGCTCAATGCCTGACACAAAGCAAATGGGCAATACGTAGTCTTCAATCAATGGAGAAGGCCTAATTTATATCCGATGTACGTGGGAACATTCTATCAAACTCTAAGTTCTCCCTTTCTGTAAGTTTGGGAAAGCACAGTCTTTCACTACTTGGAAGTAAGATTTAATTTCCCCTAGTCCCAGTCTCCGTCTAACTAGGGAAGGAAAATCTATATATTATGTTTGCTGCTACACAGTGCAAATATGGTAATCTGATAAAAGTTATTTCTTAAATGTAGAGTTGGTCAAGACTCTAGAATATTGTAACACGTACGGTGGGTCACACAAGCTAGGTTCTGGAAGTGTCCCTCCAACGTTTGTGTTGAAACATAATATCCAATGCAATATAGTACTAAGACATGAGACCTTTAGAAGGTGACTAGGTCCCAAGGGCTCTGCCTTCCTGAATGGTATTAGTGCCCTTATAAAAGGCTAAACAGGGTCTGTTTTCCCATATTTTGCCTTTTAATCATGTGAGGACAGTGTCCATGCCTTCTGCCATGGGGAGACACAGCAAGAAGGTGCCATCTTGGAAGCAGAAAACAAGCACTTAGCAGCCACTGAATCTGCTTATACCTTGATCTTGGACTTCATCCTCCAGAACTATGAGAAACAAATCCTTACTAAATATACATTACTCAGATCTATGGTGCTTTGTTTCAGGGGCAGGAATAGGCCATGAAACTTTCTATATTTAAAATAAGGCTGAGTGCAGTGGCTCATGCCCATAATCCCAACACTTAGAGACTCTGAAGTGGGAGAGTCACTTGATCCTGGGAGTTCAAGGCAAGCCTGGGCAGCATAGGGAGACCTCATCTCTACAAAAAGTGATAATGAAAAACTGCCAGGCATGTTAGTACCTGTGTGTCATGCCAGATACTAAAGAGGCTGAAATAAGAAGATCTCTGCACTCAAGAGTTTGAGGTTGCAAGAGTTTGCTGGTATCCTTGCAGTCCAGCCTGGGTGACAAAGTGAGACCCCATCTCTTAGGAAATAAAAGTAAGTCAAATAAAATAAAATAAAATAGTCATCTGCATTTATTCAGCTTGCATTTGAGAATGGCAACTGACACACACACCACATCATGAAATGTAACCAATGAAGAGGACAAGCATTTCATGAACACTTTTTCACTAGGGATCTACACTACTACTCTCTGGTGGTCTTACTCATACCCAGGGGCTACACTTGCTCAGCCTTCTGAAATTCTGCCTTTCAAATCTCATTCTCAGACCTCCTGTCTTCCCTATCTATACTCACTTCCCAAGTAATCTCACCCCACTAAAAATATACAATTCCCAAATATAAATCTGCAGTCAGAGTCTCTTCCCTGAACTTGACTCCTGTATCAACACAGCCAATTGGATGGATAAAGGTCATCTCAAAAGTCTTTGCATCCCAAAGCAAACTCCTTGTCTCCTCTTGCCTCAAACTTACTCCAAAAGATTTCATCCCACCTCTGTAAATGGCAACATGCTTCTTCCAGGTGCTCAGATTAAAAAAAAAACAAAAGAAGCCCTTTCTATCCTATTCACCATCTAATCTGTCAGCAAATGGTGTTGGTTCAATGTTTAAGACTGCAGCATCTCCCACCACTGCTGCTATAATTTACTGTTTGTTCATTGCAATATCTTCCTCACTGGTGTGTCTGTGTCTGCCCTTGCTGCCTTACAGCCCATGTTCAATGCAAGGGCTAGAGTGATCCTTGTAAAATACAATTCAGATCATGCTCATACTCAGCTCCTACTTCTGCTCAAGTCCCTCCAGGGACTACCCAGACACTCAGAAGAAAGGCACTCATACCACCCACATCATTTGTCTCCCTGACTCCTCTCTGGCCTTCTCTGAACTCTGGCTCCTCCCTCACTCTTGTACACACAGATGTGACGTTCCTTTAAAAGTTCTAGCATGCCCTCTTCAAGGACCCTGCCCTGCAGTCCCCTGGGCATGGCATTCCTTCTTAAGGACACCTTTGTCTCATTTTCTTACCTCTCTCCGGGACAATCTCAAGAGCCAACTTTTCAAGGCAGATTTCAAAGACTACTGTATTAATAATACATTTCTTCCTCCCTTGGTTGGTTTTATTTTACTCTATAGCTTACCGCAATATGATGCCACACGCATACACACTCACACACCTATACACACACACACACGCACGCGCATGCTTTTCTTGTAATCCTTGTTTGTAAATATTGTCTTTTTTGCAAATAATGATCTCTCCCCTCCTGAACCTAAGCTCTAAGATGCACAGAATTTTATCTTTCTGCTGAGAGCTTTAGTCTGAATATCCCTTGGACTGCCTAAACCACCAAGAGGTGCTCAATAAATACTATGTTAAGAAATAAATAATTATAGATTTATGTCTGGGTAGGAATTTGTAACAGTCTTTGTTGCCCTTTGCGTAGACCCTAACTCTCAGTATATTAGATGCTTCTGACTACTTAGGATAGAGGCTGCTGGAAATCTGCTGGTCCTGATGCTGGTCCAGAGTATGTAATTATTTGGAAGCATATTATCAATTCACAAGTAATTCTTATAGGAAAATTGTGAGACTTCTGTAATAAAAATCTCACCACCCACCCCCATTAATGCAAAGATTTATGTTTTGTTCTATATAGCCATAAGTATAGTTATATAAAAGTTACTAAACTCATTATTTCAATGAGTAAATGGATGAAACAAAGGGGAACACTGTGCAAAAGAAAAAAACGAATAGAATTGTTGAAACAAATGGAAAGTTCCTAGAAGTTTATAGAGAAAGAAGTATGGTACACTTGGATCTATGAAGAATCTATGTAAACTGACAGGTGCTTTATTTATAAATGAAACACATATTTCACACACTAACAGTTTTTCCCCTTGGTTTGAATCTTTGACAGAACAATAAACACTCGTGCTACTGTGTGGCCCATTATAAAAGTTAAGTCTTGTATGAAAACTGTTGAATGTATGAAGTTTAATAAATCATAAATCAGACACAATATAGGGCTCATTAATACCAATAGGTTTAGAAAACTCAACCTGAAGACGACACTGCTAACCTACCTCCCATCCCACAGGGGGCGCTGTCCTTCACTGCCTCATGCCCAGTGTCTTAAAAAGTTATTTTATGTTTTCACTTGTTCATTCTTTGTTTCAGGTAGGAGGTAAATATGATCCCTGTTACCCCATCCCTGCTGAAAGCAGATGTAAAAAATACTTAGCTTTATAATACTGATATAAGATTATTTAGAAATTAATTAAACAAAATAAGTTCCTGGATCAAGATGACCAAGTGATTAAGGAAAGGGGATGGAAAGCTGGGTCCCAGGTCCTAAAGAGCTTAACACTCCGCTTCTTCTTAGCTCTTCATTAACATCTGCCACTTAGTGTAACAACTGTCAGACTTAAATCTTTTCCTGTAGATTGTTAGCTCTGTGGAGAAAATAATTCTATGTCGTTTCACTTTAATCCCATGTAGCACAGTGCCGGGTGGTGCCGAGTGGACATGCCGCGCGTGCTCAGGAGTGCAGGTCAGCGAGTAGCTGGTGGGACTGGCGCAGGTCGACTGCTGAGCCACAACAGAGAACGCAGGGCGGGATATTTATCAGGGGCTGAGGTCTTCACAAGGAATGCCATAAGGCTCAGAAATAATAAGATATCATAATGAGAAATAAGGTTCATGAGAGAAAACGTGAAAAAATTAAACAAAAACATTGTAACATTTTTTCATATATCTGTAGGCCCTGCGCTGATCTTCTTCAGAGAAATTTCTCTTCAAGTCCCTTGCCCACCCTGAGATGGGATCACTTGTTCATGTTTACATGGATGGAACTGGAAAATGTTCTTCTTAGCAAAGTATCTCAGGAATGGAAGAAAAAGTATCCAATGTAACAGATTTTATTAAAGTATAATTCACATCCAATAAAGTACACATATTTCAGATATACAATTTGATAATTATTGACGCAAGCATACACCCAAGAGACCATCACAAAATCAAGATAGTGAATACATCCATCACTCCAAAAAAGTCTCCTTGTGACCTTTTGCAAGCCTCCAACCTTTCCGCAAGACCCTCTGCCCCTAGTCAAGTACTGAGTTGATTTTTGAACTATAGAGTCATTTGCATTTCCTAAAATTCTGCTATTAATGGAGTCACGTAAGATGTACTTTTGGGGTCTGTCTTCCTTCACATCACATGAGTATTTCATCCACCTTGGTGTTAGGTGTTAAAGATTATTTTGTTCTCTTTTTTTTTTTTTGAGAATTTTATTTTTTTGAAGTGCTATAGTATTATTTATTTTTTATTAAATCATAAACACACAGATCATGTATACATTAATGCATTTATGGGGTACAATGTGCTGATTTCATAATATTTATTTTGTTCTTGAGAGGTATTCCTTTGTATGCCCTTATCAACAATTTCTTCCCTTTTTTTTTTTTTGCCTTTTACATTGCTTGAATGCTGGATCAACGTGGTAAGAGTGGAAATCCGTGCCTTGTTCCTAATCTTGGGGGGTGAGGGGAATCAGTGTTTTATCCTTAAGTATGATATTATCTTATAGGACTCTTAAAGATGAAGGGGATTTTTAACCACACATTCAAAGTTTTTAATAGATAAAGCATATGCAGATAATATATCTCCTCCTCCGTAAGCTTGAAGATGGTTCAAAAGCTTTTCTTGGTTTACTTTTAATACATGGAGAACCCAGAGACATCACTTTTCTCATTTTTGACATTGGTGATTTGCGTTCTCTCTCTTGATTTCTTAGTCAATGAGAATAGAGATCTGTATAAGTGTTATTAATAGTCTCAGAGGACCAATGTGTAGTTTTATTGATTTCTCTCTACTTTTTATTTCATTGATTTACTTCTTGAGTTTCACTTTTCCTTCCTTTTCCAGTTTTTTTTTTTTTTATTTAAAAGCTGAGGCCATTTATTTGTAATCTTTCCTCTTTTCTAATTTGTTGCTCGAGGCTACAAGTTTTCCTTTTAGTTCTGTTTTGCTGGCATCCTACAGAGTTTTATATCTTGTATTTTTCTTTTAATTCAACTCAAAAGATCTTCTATTTCCTTTTGGATTTTTTATTTGACTACAGGGTTATGTAAGAGTGTATTCTTTGATTTACAAAAGCTGCAAATTTTCCAAAGATCTTTCTTAAGTTTCACTGTCGTACAAAACATACTTTGTATGACTATAATCCTTGTAAAGTTTTTGAAATTTGTTTTATCTCCAGAACGTGATCCCTCTGGTAAATGTTCCATGTCCCCTGGGAAACAATGTATATCTATTGTTGTTTGGTGGAGTTTTCTGAAAATGTCAACTAGGTTGATTGGCAGTATCTCCATAGTATTTGGTTGATAATATAATCAGAGTCTTATACAGTTTTACTAACTTTTTCATCTACTTGTTCTATCAATGATTGAAACCTCTACCTATAATTATAAATTCATCCAGTTCTCTTTGGATGAATTATATAAATTTTTACTTTATATAATTTCAAGCTCTATAAATGGTCAAATTATTTTTTAAATATTGTGTCCCCTTAATAAACTAATCCCTTTATGAGGGATTTAAATGATGCTTTAGAATGGTGCTTTATTTTGAAATGATGCTTTAAATCCTTATTCTTCATTCTATATTTTTCTTCATCTGATGCTAATACAGTCATTTCAACCTTCTGCCAGTTAGGGTCACCACTGAATACCATTTCCCATTCTTTTCACCTAGGTGTCCAGTTCTTTTCCATTGTTAGTCCAATTATTATTTCTTTTACACTCTAAGTTGGCTTCTTGTGGGCAGAACATAGTTAGGTCTTGCTTTCCTAATTCAGTTTGACAATCTCTGCCTTTTTATTGGGGTATTTATACCGCTTACATTTCATGTGGTTTTTGCTGTGGTGGGATTAAGCCTCCTGGTTTTCTATTTTCTGTTTGTAACATCTAGTCTTTGTTTTCTCTGTTCTCTTTCTTTTTTGCCTGGTTTTGGATCAAGTACTTTTTAATGATTCCATTTTATGGTCTTTGTTGACTATTAGCTAAAATTCTTTAGTGTTTTATTTTAATGATTGCTTTATAGTTTATCGCATATCCCTTTAGTTTATCACAACCTAAAATTGAGTAATATTATACCACTGAATTTAAAATATAAGACCATTTGAGTGTATTTTTATTGCTTTCTTTTTGTCCTCTTTGCTGTTTTTTTCATTCATTTTATGTTAAAAATCCTACCACACATTGTTATTAATATTATTTTTCTTTTAACATTCAATTTACTATATATTTTTAGGATATTTAAATGCTGTGATGAAAGCTATGTTTTTATTTATACCCATAGTTAGTATTTCTGGTGCTCTTTAATTTTGTGTGTGTATACAATATGTATATAGAAATAAAATACATGGTAGCAATGATTTTACTATGATTTTATTCAACCTATATTGGATATGCCCTTACATTTGCTCTCTCTTTTTTCCCTTTCTTCCTTAATATCTGACCTTTACTCTAGAATAATACAGAGAAAAAGCTTCAGTGTTTCCATTACTACAGCTCTACTAATAATAAAGTATTTCCATTTTTGTCTGAAAATAATGGTTCATTCCTAAAGTATATTTTCATTGATAAATATATAAAAGTCCAGATTGTCAATTATTTTTTTTCAGTGCTTTAAATATATCATTCTATTATCTTCTGGATTTTTTTCCCCCATTAAGAAGTCAGTTGTCGGTCCAATTATTATTCCTTTAAAAGAATCCCTCTCTATTTTGTCCTCTGACTGCTGACTGTAAGATTGTTATAACATACTTAAGTGTTGTTTCCTTTGCAGTTATCCTACTTGGAGTTCATGGGACTTCTTGAATCATAATACTTTTTATCTTTTTTCAGCTGCATAGTATCTACCATTTTTTTCTTTTTCTTTTTTTCATTAAATGATAGTTGTGTACATTAATGCAATCATGGGGTACAGCGTGGTGTTTTCTTATACAATTTGAAATATTTTCATCAAACTGGTTAACATAGCCTTTATGGCATTTTCTTAGTTATTGTGTTAAGATGGTTATATTCTACTTTTAGAAAGATTCACTTGTATCCTTGAAAGATAAACCATAGAGGTGATCCCTCCAATCACCCTCCCTCCACCCATCCACCTCCCTTCCCTCCTCCTCCCCCCTCCTCGAATTCTTAGGCTATAATTAGTATCTACTATTTAACCTAAATCTAAGTTGTTGTTTAAACCATGTTACTTCATCTCAATTCCAGAATTTTCATTTAAGCCCTTATTATACTTTCCAGTTCTCTAATTAGTTATCAGTTATGTTTTAGCTTCCTGAACATAGAAAGTAGACCTTTTTTTTTTTGAGACAGAGTCTCACTTCACCCTGGGTAGAGTGCCGTGGTGTCACAGCTCACAGCATCCTCCAACTCTTGGGCTTAAGTGATTCTCTTGCCTCAGCCTCCCAAGTACCTGGGACCACAGGTGCCCACCACAATGCCTGGCTAGAAAATAGAACTTCTTTGATGCCTAGATCTGAATGCTTCAGTATCTTGAGCTCCTAAGGGTTTTTTCTGTGACCTGATATCTGTAGGTTTTCTTCCATCTATCTTGTCTCCTCATGTTCAGATTATTCTAAAGATTATTTAAGATCAAGGTCAATGTTATCTTTCTCCAGAAACAATCTATGTTTAAGTTTACAAAGTACCCGATGCACTGATACTCAAGGAAAGCCTTATTGTAATATTATCCATTGACTCAGTACAAAGCTGAGCTTCCCTGGTGGCAGGACCTGCTCCTGGTTCATCCACAGTCCCTGAATGCAGCCCTTGAGTCTCCACTACAGAAAGAGTGGCTCCCAGGTGGCTATAATTCATCAATATCTATTGAGTTAGCCCTGCAAGACTGTCAAAAATGTTCCTCAATCTCTCCGTATTTGAGAGGGAAGAGGAGAAATCATCAGGGTTAAAGAAAATCTCCAAATATCAGAGTTATTACCCTAATCATCAACCCACTCCCAAATCCTGGCCCAGTAACTCATCTCCACCTTGTCAGTTCTCCTGTATATTCAAACAGACTTTTAAAAGTATTTTTCCAGCTCGTCTAATTTTTTTCCCAGCCTGAAAGCTGGTCTGAGCTATTTAATTTGTCATTTCCAGAAGAGAAAGTAATCCCCTTTTCACTGGCCTTCATGTTTTTTTTAATCATTACAATGGCAGCAGAGACCAGCACCAGCAAACTAAGTTTAGGGCTGGTAGTGACCGACTGCTGGAATATGAGAGTCATTTGTAACTTGAGTGCATGTTGCTTAGAACCTGCCTAAATGATAGAAGCCAGAGATACTTCTTACTTCATCATTAATTTAAATAAAATAGATAAACTCAACCTCAAAGATCGTTCTCTCTGACTCCTAGTATAACTGTTCTCTGAAAGATTTATTTGACCTTTACCTAAACTACTTATATTGCAATTTAATTGTTTTATGTCTGCACGTTCTCACTCCTTAAGTAGTTTGCAAGGCACTTTGGGAGTGAGATTACATCTTAAATTTCTTTTGCATCTTCTTCTGACACTTAAAGCCACCCATGTTATTAAAATGATAGGAACACCATAAAAAAATTAGATGAATGAGGTTGGAATACTTCCACTGTGCTCAAGAAGAAGCCCTAATTTATTTTGTTGGCATTGAAGATCTCCAAGATCTGTCTGCCAGTTCTCCAGCTCTATCTATGACAGGATGATCCTGTTTCCCATGTTAGCACAGAAAGTCTCTGTACTCATGCTGCTGAGCTGCATGTGGCCCCCCAGCCCACTCTCACAACTGTGTCTTTGTACGTTCTAGTCCCTCTGTCTCAGGCCTTCTTCCCTGTTCTAGTCTCTCTCTTTTCCACTCCTGCTCACTCCTACTCACCCATGAGAACACAGGTTAGACACCACCACCTCCGGGAAGCCTTCCTTGATGTACCCAAGATCAGAGAAACATCCGCTCTGTAATATGTGTTCATCTCACTCTTCTCATTATTGTGCTTTTTATACTGTATCGTCATCATATCCGTATTTGTATGTCTCCTACACTTCATTATTTATTTATTTTTCAAAAGACTCATTAAATTACTATTTATACAGTTCTTGTCTTTTTGGATCTTAGGTTCTCAAAAAATGTTGAAAAGTGACCAGAAGAAGGATAAAAAGAATGAAGGAATATAGGCTAGAATACCAGCCAATTTTTTCAAAATTAATCAAATGACAGGTTGTAACAATACGAAAATGAGTACTTTGGAATAGATCATTGGACCTCAATCAATTACAATAAAGAAATAAAATAAAGTCATGCACATCAGGGAAAATTCTTGAAGAAGAGGGAGGAAAATGGTAAATACAATGTTGATCTTTAGAAGAAAAAGAAATATTGGTCATCCTGAAACACAGTGCCAGGGAAGTTACCAAGATAAATCATCAAAAATGATCAATTTGCAATCACCCAGAAGAGCATAACAGACTGGGTAGCAACCAGCATGGCTTTTAGAGGAACAAATCATGCCAGACCAATTTAATTTCCTTCTATGATAGAGTGACAGGCCTTGTAGATAAAAAAGGGTGCAATAGATGTAATCTCTCTAGACTTCTGTAAGCCTTTGATTCTGTCCTACCTGACACTCTCATCAACAAACTGGGGAGATCTAATCTAAACCACACAACCATTCAGAGGACGCACAGCCCACTGGACGGAGACGCCCGAGAGCGTCTGTCAATGGCTCAGCGTTGACCCAGGAAAGCATGACTAGCAATAGACTTGCGGCAGGGCCCAGCCTTGTTTGACTAGCTTACAACCAAACGAGAGGAGAAAGTATAAATGCAAGTGTACATCTGAGGAACGATGTGTGTACACAGTCGCAAGCATAAATATATTTGGAGCTAGACTAGTGTTTCTGCACAGAATCATTTCACACAAAACAAATGGATCAGTAAACAAACGTATACTTGGAGAGTGACCTATTGTTATACGGAAGAGACTGTTTGTCCTAAGAAGCACAGACCTAAGTCTATGATGGTGCCCCTCAAAGTGTCATAGCACCATCACCACCACCACTGCCTGTCCTGTTTGCCTGAGTGGACTCTGCTCATCAATGCTCTGATATCTGCTTCTAGCATCTGGCTATTCTGTGCCATGTGGACTCTCTGTCCCACCTTCTGCTATCCTCTTCCCAGCGTCCTCCACTGTCCCGGGGACCCTGCCAGCCCCGTCCCTCCTAGTTCTGTCTCACTGCATCTACCTTCACTTGGAACATCTGGCCACCTGTTCTCGCTGTGTTTTCTTCCCCTGGTCAATGTCCTGGAGGTGCAGGTAGATGAGAAGGAGTGAGGGGGAACTCAAGATAATAAAGAAGCCAAAATAAAGTACAGAGATAAGATCTACCAGTGGTCACCAGGGTTTCCTTGGGTTTCTTTAGAGGATAGTTCAGAAGGCTCGGGGATGGGGCCTGGGCAGGGAGGGGTGATGGGGTGGATTGTTGGAATGGGCAACCAAAAGGGATAAGCAGGAAGTGGAATACTGTTAGGATGGAGTTTGGGGATTCAGGCAAGAATTATCCATCTAGACAAAGGCCCAAAGACAAGGTCCAGGAGATCTGACCAGCTAGGGGGTAAAAGAAGGTGCTTAATTTGACATTGTAAGATCTAGGCCAAGGAAAAGCATTTAAATTTTCTTAGTCTGATTTGTCAAGTGTAAAATAGAGTTAATGCCAAACTAAACAACATGTGAGGATCAAGTGAAAGAATGTGTACAAAGACACAGGGTCTCAGGCCACTCTGCGCTGCCACGACAGGACGGACATCGGAAGCTGGAAAGAGAAGGGGCTCAGGGTCCTGCTGGCTGGGAAGCATGAGAGAGGCATGACACCAGCCCCTGCTCAGCTTCTGGAGAGGACAGAGAGTGGACAGAGAGCTGGTGTGTGCAATGAGGTCACGTGTCAAGAGAGATAAACCAAAGGAGCCAGACCCTTTTCAGCAATCTGCTCCCTGAGCGCTAACTAATCCATTCCTAGGAAAGGGGGAGCCCCCTCACCCCCACAGCAGGGCATTCATCTTTTCACGAAGAAGCCACCCCTATGACCCAACCCCTCCCACTAAGTGTCCCCTCCCCACACTGCCACTCTGAGGGTCAGATTTCAATGGGATTTGGCAGGAGCAAACCACATCCAAACCACAGTAAGCAGTAAACTCTACACTAGTATACAGCTGCTGAATGATACCGTTATTATTAGTTATATAGAGGCGACTGTCTTTTAGGGCTCTGTGAACGGCCTCCTCGCAGGGGCAGTGCTGTGATGTAAACCCACAGACCGAAAATAAAGAGAAATCTGTTTGCTCTCTAGGGAAAAAATAATAATAATCTCAACTCTAAAAGGGCCAATTAGATTAAACGTCCCTTCTGGAAAGAACAAACTAACAACTAAATGGGGTTTGTATTTTGTAAAGAAGAGTAAGTTAGATTTTAAGATAACCTCAGAATTTATTTCTCGGCCTTTTTCTTCATAGAAACAATTCAGCTAGACTCTAGCAGTAAATATATCAGGAGGCGATGGACTACAGGAGGTCAGAAGGAGAACTGAGGGTTTATGGAGAAAGCATAAGCCCAAAATATTTTACAAGCCCTTTGTTCTAGACATCTGATCAATATTTCAGATGGCAGAATGGCAGAGAAATGGGCCTAATTTCTTCATCTCCTCAGCTAGCTTCGTAGGTGGAGATGACAGTAGGTGATCACAATAACACCTCGGTCTTATCTGTACGCCACATACTAAATAATATCATAGTCTTACTAGTTTGTGGGTTGCAAGGTTTCTCCCAAACTTTATCTTCTTGGATTCATACTGCCACTGAAAAGTAAATAGAGGTAATATTATTCTTCTCATCTCGCAGATGAGCAAACTGGGATAACCAATCTAGGGTCGCATAATCAAATATTGCTTGAACCTGTATTTAAATAAAGAACTCTGATTCCTAGGAGGGACCTCTAATATGGTCTAATATTTTTTATAGCTATTGATATATTTTGAACACATGTTTTCAGGAAAGGCTCTCATGAGGCTGCTTGTAAACTGTAAAAGTTCATTTGTAATGAATTTGATGCGCACTTAATAATATGAGTTTGAGGGTGTGAAGAAAGGGTTCTTTTGCCTTCAATTAGATGACTCAACAAGCCTGTTGCTGGTGATGTCCGGGCGTAAGAGGTCTTGAAATGGAAAAGGGGTAAGTCAAGCACAGAGGCTAAGAAAGTGAATAAACAGAGCCCAGGACCTGAAATTATTAGCTCTGAATTAAGCAGCTTTGGAGGAAGAGTCACTGGTCAAGTTTTAAATATGTTGATGGTTTTATTCTAAGCAAACTTTAGTGCACCTGAATTGAATTCACTGCAAAGACCCGAATTAATCCTTTTCAATCATATTCATAAGAAAGTATTATTGTGCTATTTTACTCCAAGGAAAACTGAATCATTTTAAAACAGGTAAATTGCCTATTGGGGTTATATTTTAAAATTGATTACTTATGAGTTATTAATGGGTGATAGTGTCCAAAGGACAGAAATCGACTTAATTCTTGGCTTAAATTTCAGGTTAATACACAATGAAATGTCAGGGAAATGACTTAATGAGGCTTCCTTTTCTTCACTTTATAAAAGAGGGGAGAACACTAAACTTGGGAAGAATACAAAGGAAATAAGCAGGGAAGATGCCAGGGCCGCTGGCATCCGAGCCTCAGTTGTCTACCTGGCATTTCGTACATCTGAAAGTGAGCAGAAATTCCCAGTGACCCGGCTCCACACCTTCCGTATGGGAATGTACTTCAAGATTTTTAGGTTGATTCTCCGGTGTCCATCTTCCAGATCCTTTGGGTCCCCCCTAGTTCTTTCTTGTAATGCTGGCCATGACCACACAGGTGTATTTCGGGGCCGCCTACTGGTTGCAAACTCAGGCCATCATTTGGACTCACAGAAAACAAACACTGAAAGGCCAGGCAGGGTGGCTCATGCCTGTAATCCCAGCACTCTGGGAGGTAGGCCAAGGCAGGTGGATTGCTTAGGCTCAGAAGTTCAAGACCAGCCTGAGCAAGAGTGAGATCCCATCTCTCCTAAAAATAGGGGGAAAAGCCAGGAGTTGTGGCTCTTGCCTGTAGTTCCAGCTACACAGAGCCTGAGGCAAGAGGATCACTTAAGCCCAAGAGTTTGAGGTTGCTGTGAGCTACGATGATGATGGCACAGCATTTCACCCAGAGGGACAGAGTGAGAGTCTGACCAGGGAAGGGGAGGGAAGGGGAGGGGAGGGGAGGGGAGGGGAGAGGGGGGAGGGGAGGGGAGGGGAGAGGAGGGCAGGGCAGGGCAGGGCAGGGACACTATACTTCTACTGCTTTGGAGCCACAGAATCTGTAGCACCTGTTACCTCACCCCCTACACCTCCCTCACTCTGCTACCCTACATCCCTGTCCTCGGGGTCCCCTGAGTCTGCAGTGACTTCACCAGAGTCTGATTTATTTGAACTTACCTTTGCTCCTATGTTTCCTCTTTCTCACTGACCTGTGAATCGCTCTTGGATGATGGAGACGAGGAATGTGCATCGTTCGTCTCGTTATGTCCAGATCCCAAACACGGGGCCTTGGAGAGAGCCGTCCCTCATGACCCAAACGACCTCTCACCCCTTGGTGCCCGCCTCCTTGCCACCCTCCACGTGCACATCCTCCTTCCAAATACAAGAACAAATAATCCCGTTCTACCTAAGAAACAGACCATAGCAACCAGCCGTCAACCCCTCTCCCTTCTCAGGGCACCCCTTTGTTTACTACGACACCTGGGTCAGTGGGAAAACCAGTGACAACCCAAGTGTCCCAGACCTGAGCGTGATTTAGTTTGGCTTCTTACAAATGCCTCTAGCCAAACCACTCCAGTCATCTGAGCCTCGCTTTACTCACTCTATTAAATGGGTGCGATAATTGTACCCCCACAATTGTACCCCTTGTGAAATAATGCATATAATTTCCATAATATCTGCTACCCAATTTACATCTGCAAATTACCTTTATACTATCTGCTATACAGTTACAACATGTAACCGACTTTATTATTTCTATCCCTGCCTTCAAGGAGCTTAGTATATATTTTAGGTTCTCCGTTGGCGTTACAGCCTCTGAATGTGTAGGTTAAAGAAAACAAAAGGCAGAAAAGATTGTCCAGCATCAGCTCCTGATCCTAACCCGAGGAGGTCGGTAGGTGTGACTTTTGCTGTGCACCTTGCCTCGCTGATGGAGAAGTTGCCATGGACAAGGCAGACCCTGAAATAAATAAACAGTGCCGGTGTATGATGAGAAGTAAAGGGTATCAGTTCCAGATGAGGAGGGAAATGTAGACAGATGCAGACACATTCACAATTATGCCACTCTTTATACAAAAACGTGGGGAGTAGCAAAGGCAAAGTACCCAGAAACCTGCTGTGCTGAGGGCTGCTTGGTGTGTCCTGGGCTCCTGTTGTCTGGGAGTTGCTTGAACCAGTCACTCCTAAGCCTTGGCTGATGGATCCAGTATGCATGTGTGTCAGTGGAGAATGTTCATGGATTTGCTTAGACTCTGTGGTCTGAATCTGAACATAGGTTATTCGTGGGTAGAGAGACTTCTTCCTTTATGGTATGTGTCCCTGCACGGACTTGGCTGCGGTCTGATGCTTCCAGCAAGGACTGGTGAGTGAGCACCGATGTCCAGTGGGACTCCATGAACCGGGTCCTCAGCTTCTTTTAGTTGAAAATCCTAATTCTCAGAGGAAGGCATTTTTAGGAGGGGTCCTTTCTTCCTCCACATCTAGTGGGCACCAACATGGAGGGCAGACGGACAAGCAAGTCACCATGAGGAAGCTCCCAGTCTCACTCTGCAACAGCAAGCCAAACTCAGCGTTTTTTGCTCATGTCACCAAAGTGTGTAAAATTAACCTTGAAAGCCAAGTGCTCTGTCTGTGCGCGTGAACAGACAGAGCTGATGAAGGAGAGGGAGAGTGTGCGGCAGGATGAGGTGACACTTCATGAGCCAGCAGCGGCTGGTGGCAGTGACTTCAAGGACTGGACACAGAGGCAGAGACCATCTTCAGGTTATGCCTTTACTCGCCAACCCTCTGCTTAGCAGCAGAGATTTCCTTCATAAATCACGGGGGCCTTTTTTTTTTTCTGGCTTTTCTCTTTCCTTATCTGAACAACCTTCCAATTAAAAAAATACTTAAGACCCATCTCAAAATTTTTCCGGAATTGAACTTGGCCGTGATGGGTCTGGTCCTCACAAACACAAGGACGCTTCTCATTTTATCAGCCCTCTCCCACGCAGCTGTGATAAGGGCAGGGTGTTCCTGAAGGCCCTTTTTGGCCACCCGAAGGGAAAGTCCTCTGCAGCCTTAGTTCTGTGTACACTCATCATTCCCCGGATGGAATGCGACAACGTGCCTGGAGCAACCCAGCGCACGCAACAATGTGTGTATTCATCAGAACCCTCCACAGGGAGAGACTTCTCCAGCACGGGGTTTCGATCTGCTGATTCCAACCCCTCAGAGTACAGCTTCACCCTCTCCACCCATCACCCTCTGCCCCCAGAATATGCGTGTGATTGCACATTTGGTAGCAAAGCTTATGACAATTATCGCCCAAATCCACAATTAGCAAGTGGTAACATATAGGCAGAGAGATCCGCTGATGGTGACATCTTTGACAAGTTGACATCCCCCTCCCGTCCTACCCACCTTCCAAAATCCCCGGGAGGCTTCGCATTTGAAATGTGACCGTGTTCAAATCCAACGTCGGCAAGCCCAGTCTTGCGTCCGTGGAGGGGGAGGGGGCTGTTAAAGCTGCATGTTCCCACAGGCATGGCGGAGCCCGTGCACCAACCACCGGGTTTTGCAATTAAAAACAGGTTTGTCTTCCCTCCGCATCAGTCAGACAACGTCAAGGCAACACTCGTCCCGAAAATTTTCCCTTGTGAATTCAAATGAACTGTGAGTCTTGGGGTTCTCTTTGTCTGCATGTGCATGCCCTGAGAGTGAGTTTCTGGAAGGGTTCGAGGTGTTCATTTCTGGGGTAGTGGCGCTGCCGTGTGTGTTGAATCCCTGCTAGGCTACTGCATCCGTCTCGGGTACACTTTCTATTCCGGGGTCCTTTGATATGTGGTCAGCATTTCACATTCGTCCCACTGGGTTTATTGCTACAGGTGAACTAATTCTCCAAGTCCAACCCCTTTGCATGTAGCTCATTCCACAGACCTGCCTGCATTTCACTCTCCCAGAAGGGCCCTGAGTTTCAAAGATACCAAAAACATAAGTACGTTTTTTACCAGGAACGGTAGTACATTGGACTACAACGATGGCTGATTGTATCTTTATTCTTTGTCATTTCTGAATGATGGATTGAACGATTAATCCTATGATATTGGGAGAAATCGCTATGATAAAGCTAAAATCCTTACCTCTGCCTTACAACTAAGTCCTCGGAGGATACCATGAAAATCAATCCTAGCTCCAGAGAACTCACCACTTTTCTACCAAGTAGAAAATTAGTCCCGTTTTCCTTTCTTGGATTTTTTTTGCCCCATTCAATGGGATGGAAAGAATTATTGCCTCTTACCTGAGTGTTTACTATACCATGACAAGTTCAAAAGTTTTGACACATAAGAAAATGCTAAATAGTTAACAGGTACTTACCCATGAATCAAAAAGCACCTGAGCCCGGCCTCTCTGCATGTGAAAATCTGACAGGCAGTACAGGTTGCCAGCGCCCAACGCCCATCCACTGATGTGCCTGGAGAGTTCCGAGAAAAGACAATATATTAGGAATGTCAATTTTTGAATGATGATAGTGATGATTAATATCAATGAAAAGAAAAAGACAGGCAAACATGAACAATTAATCTCCATGCAGCATACATGATAAAAAAAATTACAGAATGAAGTTACCTCTAGTGAAAAGCCTCACCAAACTTGGCTTAGGAAAGTTTGGTTTACAGGTGTTTCTTTGGGATTACAGCATCACCATCAAAAGTTGTTTAAAAGGACGATTACTAAAATATAAAGCTCTTATGGATCATTCTGAAATTCATAACTTGACATAAATAAAAACATTTTTATAATGTGTGAAATAAAAATATTATCAGCACAAAGGGAATAAAAACATACTAAGATGTGTGATACTAAGTGTAGTTTCATTAAACAATTCAAAATTTCCTTTAACCTTTTGTCACGTATTTTTACTTTATATAAAATATAACTATGTGTCCATCATTTTGTGTTTCTCAAAAACATATCTTGCTGGCTTTTGATCTGTGGACTCCGTGAACAGGAAAAGAAAAGAGAAACTAAATTACTTTAAATATAAATTTTTGTTTTTGTTTGGATAAAGGACATCAGTTCTCTCAGTTAACAAATTCTTAGCTATAAATAATTTTTTTTTCTTTTCATTAATGTCATGTTTTAGAGATTTTTCCTTGACTTTGGGATCCCTTTTACTGGCTTTGCATTTTCCAGCATTATACTTAAAAGGTAAAGCTTATGAAACAACTTTAAATTTATCCTGATCAAGGTGGAATACATTCAATTTTAACATCCCCAAAATAATACAATTTATAAAAAAAAAAACACATACACACGAAAATAAAAATGTATATGATAATGAAAAGTAAATAACAAATTTTTATGTAACTTGAGTCTTTCCCTCTTATATCGATACACGGCTTCTTACTGAAAACATTTTTTAATGAGTAAGGAACTACTACCAATTAACTTAAATGTTGATTAGAAAAGAGAGACCATTTGTGCATTTTATAAGCTTGTAAATTTTACTAGAGAAGCTACTTTATTGGGGCACATTCTTTATTAATTTAGTGTTAATAATTCTGTTTCTAAGACTGTGCATCTGAAGTGTTGTGAAAAAAAAAAGAGAGAGAGAGAGAGAGGAACGAAGGGTGTTACTAGGTCCTTAACCTCAAGTTTTCAAATGCCCAGTAAGTGACACAATCCAGTAATTAAAGGTTACTCGAGTGAGAAGTGAGAAACGCATTAAATAAGGAACAAATTCAGAATTTATATGGAATTGTGATAACTGGTTTTTACAGGAGCTCAAATAAGCCAAATGCAAAAGGTGACTTCTAGGAGGAGGGTGAAGACTCAGAAAGTTGTTTAAGGCAAGATTCTAGATCTTAATCGTGAGCTTGTATTTCAGTAAATTAAATACCCTCCACGTAAAGAAAAGATGTACACCAGTCATTATATAATTACACTAATTTGTCATATGCCTGAACGGAAAACTCCCCTTGTGGAACTTCTTTCCAACAACTGGGACAACAGAGCACTTTTTAAAGGTTTGATCATCGCCGTTTGGTTTTGTTTTTAAGGGGTGCATTTGTTCTTATACGTTGGAGAATTTGCTTTCTCCAAACTTGCCACAATTGCCTTTCTGAGGAGACTTTCTTTATAGAAACCAAATGAAAATCAACGTGCACATTAGGACCTCATCACTGGCACGGTGTGTGTAACATCAGACCTGGCAGGCAAGTCCCCCCTTCTGCTTCCATTGGGTTAGAACAAGACACCAAGCTTAAAAGTGAAATTCTGTCTCTCCTCTGCATTTCTGCTCATACATGTCCCATAAAAACAGGACCAGAAGCACAGACCTACCCCGCAGGTGTGCTGCGGAAGCCTCTAGTAAAAATGATTTTTAAATAGTTGGAAACCGCCAAGCTCTGAGAAAATGCTTATAAAAGACTAATAAAATGGTGAAAATTGAGGAGACAACAGACAGTAAACTTTTGTGTGTGCGTTAAGGAAGCCAGGTTAGTCTCCAACCACGTGGGCTTGGCTGTGGCAAACTCGGGCAAGAAAAACAAGCTCGGCCATTGTTTCATAATAAGGAGAGTCAGGGAGGGCAGTGCCACACTCACAAGTCACCCATCCAGGCACAGTCGGAGCCATCTTGCCCTTAGCCACGATAATCCAGAATTTCAGAACCCACGTAAAATTCTACAAATGAAATCTCCCAGGGACTGTCCATAGTCTCAATACTGAGCTAACATGAGCAGTAACAGATGACATTCAGAAGAGTCATTAGGTCTATTTCTGACAAGTGGAAAAGTGAATTTGTTCATTTGGACACCCCGGCTGAGATGGTTTCCTCAGTAGCAGGTATAAGGAGAAATAAGTGCTTCTTGATACTGCAAGCTGATAACCTTCTAAGAAGGTATGGTTTTGAAAGACCAAAAGGAAGGTGAATATTTTTTTCTAATTTTGTGGCATTTGTGTAGAATATTAACCCTTTATCTAAGAAATTATCACAGGCTAACTCAATGAATGGATGATTCTGCATCATAAGTTCATTTCCAAGAATATTTTCAGATGCGCTGCTCCTAAGAATGTCCCCAGTACAGCCCTAGACTTTCGGGACTAAAATTCCTAAAGATGATCCTTAAAAAACTGATGTTATTTAAACATTTCATTTTTTTTTTTATCCCGGGTGACATTTATGATCAAGCAAGTTTGGTAAATCCAGCTTAAATTTGGAAATTTCAGTTTAATTTGAACAGATTCAATACTGAAAAAAAAAAATGCCCAAGAAAGGAATCTTCTTTTTTTTTTTCTTTTTTTTTTTTTTTTTTTTTTTTGGTAGTTTTTGGCTGGGGCCAGGTTTGAACCTTCCACCTCAGGTATATAGGGTCAGCACCCTACTCCTGGAGCCACGGGCACTGCCCCAAGAAAGGAATCTTTACTAGATAGCTCCAAGTTTGGTGATCTTTTTTCTTTAAGACTTTCTGCAGTTTGTTTTATAGATTTAGAGATACAGCCACCAGTAGTTGGTGTCCAGTTTGAATACACATGAACACACACACCCACACAAACATTTCTAAAAAGCTATTTCAAAAGCTTTGGGGAATTATCTAGGTCACAAATTGTAACCAAACGGACCTCAAATGCAGCAGTCAAAAGCTTATTAAATAAAGCCGGATTAAAGAGAAAACTTATTTAATCACTTCATGATATCTAATTATCCAGTAGCTACTTGGCATTTCATTAAAAACCACTCCTGATGTAGTAAATATATTATGTCATTTAGATTTGAGCCCAAGCAAAATGCGTGTCTAGGTGGACCAGCCTTCCAAGAACGTGACTCCTCAAGATAAAAGCTTGTAACCTAGCATGTTGCTTTCAGTGAGATGGAAGAGGGCCGAGTCACAAAAATACAGTGCTTTGTCTTCTGAATTATTACTTCTGTATGGAAAATAATGTTCATCGTAAAACCAGGAAATGCCAGTAAAAATAGCATATAAAAATTTACCTTTTCATTAAGAAAACCATACCCAGCTCTACCACACTCCACCAGTGATTAATAACTCCGATGTTTTAACAGGGAATATGGAGTCAAGGAGGCCTCCCACCACTAGTTTACACAGCATCCTTCAGACAGGTCAGTTCATAAAATCCCTGTGTGACTCAAGCTACTCTAACCTCACAGTTCTTATTAGTCAAACGCCCCTTTGCATTTTCTCATCCCCACCAAATACATAGAAGTTAAAGTAGTGAGGTCTAGATGAACAGGCCTTTATCCGAGCATGGAATTAGTATTCTAGATTTTGGGCCCCTAAAGTCTTCTGAGTCTATTATTACTACCATTAGCTGCAGAAATGTTCGGGTTTTATGAATCAAAAAGATGGGCAATATTTAATAAATCAATCGTTTCATATCACCTTACTGCAAATTAAGCGTGGCTCGGGGAGCTGGCCATGCTCCCAGGGGCAGGTGTTTTCAGATGAGTGAGCCCAGCCACGGTCCCAGAAAGACTCAGTAACAATTCTGCAGAGGATGGTCATTAGGCAATTATTAGTTTTATCTGTATAGGCAATTAAATTCACAAGGGAGAAACCGCTGGGGACAATTTAATGCGAAAGTAACACAAGGAAATTTTCACCTCCAGAAATTTTAGTGACTTTGGCCACAGTGGCAACCGGGGGAGAGATCATTACTTTCCATCTTACTTAGCTTCACTGCCTGGGGGGATCCTAATAGCGATATGCTATTTAACTTTGGAATCAGATATATTTGCTTTGGAATCAGATACCTAGAACGGTTAGCACAGGACCTGAGAACTCAGAGGTAAATTCACCGTTGGCTGTTTGCTTATTTGTCACCTTTATGTCACAGGAGATTAAATGTTCCCACTCGAAAATTGGCTTTAAAATTCAAAGTAAGAATCTGGAAAACTGTGCAGCTGGTGTTCGTAAGTTGAAGCCAGTTGTAACATCTCTTACCCCAATTTTTCCCTAATAGACAGGAAAAACATTCTGAGACCTCCAGAGAGCCTCATTCATCATACAAATAAAAATTTCACCCCCAAGCGACGTCTGCTTCTTTCTCATCTCCCTGGATTTGGCGGGAGGTGAGTGGGAAAGAAGAGCAAACAATCCAAGAAGCTGCTGCTTCGTGACTCCTCTCCTCTCTTATCCCCACCCCCCTCCTGCCCCAGTGTGCACAAGGCGATGTTGTAAATCCACCGTGAGCTTACGAACGTAAGTGTCATTTCTCCTGGCCTCACAAGTGAAACAAAACTGGAAATGTTCCAAATGTGATCAGCTCAGTTTAAAGCATGTGACATGGCTGGGACAAGGGGAAGCTTGAATCAGAAACAAGACCGGACATCATCTCCTTTTGTTGACGGGGAAAAAAAGAAAAGAAAGCCTCATTACTGGCAGCTACACGGCCCCTGTAAAAGAGAAAGTCGTCTTCTGCTGTGAGCACAAACCCAGGTGAGCCACAGGGCCCTGGGTTCTCAAAAACCTGTTGAGAACCTATTACGACCCAAAGGACCTTGCCACAGGGATACGTATCAGTATAAGATACAGTCCAAACTTTAAAGGAAGTGGGTAAATGGTAATTAAAATGAGCAAATCTTTGCCCCTAAAAGGAAAATAACAAAAACCCTGATCCATGATAGATTTTAAAAAACGTAACAACTACAGCAATAAATACACCCTACAGGATTTCTGCAAAAAGTAAGATCACAGGCTCCCGAGATGACTGAGATAGAAGTAAATCATAGATTTTTAGTTTAAGAGAGAGTGTTTGGAGGTGAATGGACTATTATTTCTGATGTAAGGAACTGCCCCGACATCTTGTTGTTCCTGACTCTCTTTAATTCATTTAAAATACTCTATAACTAGAGAAAAATGGAGACGTGAGATCATCACCGCAGAGGAAGGGGCAACAGAAACAAACATTAAAAGATGTTGTTAGCTGGGTTTGATTTATTCCTTCCCCGTCGGAGTGTTCAGCCCTGAATTGCTGACTTCTATGAGAAAAATGAGCCAGGAAGTCTCAGCCACCTCTGAGCGCACTGAATAATTACGCTCTGTTTTTCTTTGTATACCATTCCAATATTACAGTAATGGTGGTTTAACATGTCAGTACAGATTCGTAAAAACAAAGTTAATGAAGATGTGAGGACTACATTCAACTTGTCTTTTTTTTTTTTTTTTAAGTTCCTTTGTTAGGTGTAGCCATTTTAGCCCCAACTTACTCCACAATTTCCCGCACGTTACTTACTTAGGTTGCTTTAATGAGTCCAGGCAATTTACCCACCATCTATTTCCTGTCATTCAGCACGGACAGGGATGTCTCTTTAACCCTTAAGGCAGATAGAAACCCACACCCTGGTCACTGCCTACAACACATGGGTTAGCAAGGTCATTGCCATAGCTATTACAGAGAACTGATTTCCCTAAATAAGAAAAATAGGGACGGGGGAGGGACAGGGGAGGGGAAAATGGTGGGGGGGGGAGAAGGAAAGGAGAAAATAATTAAGGTGGGGAGGGAGAGAGGTAGAAATGAGAAAGAATTAAAGAGAGAACAAAAGAAGAAAGAAAGAAGGGTAAGCATGCATTGTTTCAGAGCTGTCTTGGCTTGTCATAGAGATATTTCGCTGGACTAAAATAATAGTGCAATAAAGTTATAATATCAGTTACTTCAACAACAAGCCTGCCACCCACACAAGCTTTCCATTCAAACGCCTTGCTCATTTTTCTCGTTATACTATGATGATTGGCCTCTTAGTCAAGTCTCAGTTTGACTAACCTGTCGCCATAGGCTACTCGTTGGTCAACTTTCATCCTATTTAACAAAAGCGCTGGGATGGGTCTGGACACCCCTGTTTCTTCCACAACTTTCACAGATAATGTCGGTGTCTCCTCTCACTTCAGGGAGCAAATAATCTAGCTAAACAGATAATCTAGCTCATCAGGGATTAAGGGGTCCTGTAGGACCACAGACTCTTTTTCTTTAGTCCTTCCTTTTATAATGAAGGGACATGTTCTCAAGGCATCTGGGCACTCAGTCCAGGGAGGCATGGATTAAAGACGTGTTTTTTTCCTTCTTCACATTTACATTCGGGAGAGGGACGTTCAAGTAGCTTCCAAGGAAATGAGGAACCGCAACCGTGAATAGAAATAAAAGTAACAATAACAGATCTAATATGCTGCTTGCCATGGAGCAAGCACAGTCCTGACAGTGGTGCCCGTGCTGACTCATTTGATCCTCACCATGGTTCACACAGGTGCTCCGTGATACACAATCTCCCAGTTTGCAGGCCAGACCACTAAACCACAGAAAAATTCACTGACGTGCCCAAGGTCACAGAGCAGGTAAGTGGCATTCCTCAAATCGAAATTTACGGTTTGGCTCCAAATCTACGCTCTGCACCCCCATGGTCTACTGAAAACAACAAAGGAACATTGCTTGGGAAAGTCCTGTTGCAGGCTCAGGGTCTGTAGTTCAGTGGTCAGGGCGCCAGCCACGTACACTAGGGCTGGTGGGTTCGAACCTGGCCTTGGCCTGCTAAACAACAACAACAACAACAAGTAGCCAGACATCTGGTGGGCGCCTGTCATCCCACTACTAGGGAGGCTGCATGAGACAGATGTAAAATATTGGTTTGACAGAACGGAGCTTGGCAGAGCTGAAAACATCAGTCTGACTTTTACCCACAGCAATAATTGTGCAGTAAGAACTTCTGAGCTGTTAATAAAAGCTACTGGGTAAATGGGAACAGTAGTTTCACTGCCATTTACTTTAAAAAAGAAAAATAGATGTTATTTTTCAGAGCAGTTTTAGGTCCACAAGTGATTTGAAAGATGATTTTGGAAAAGTTTGTGAACGAACATGATTGTGTATGTGTGTCTGGGTGTGTGTGTTCAGTTCCACTTGATTTAGATATCAGGGCACGGTTTACAACACCTCAGCGGCCAATCAGATGACCTGATTCTCATCTCCCCCTTTCACTGGTTTCTGATCTCCTGATTGGCCTTGGGCGAGTCACTTCCAATTGCCCTGGGTGGTTACAGGGACCCTCCTCCTCTGCCAGGCTGTGTTGATTTGAATCCTTCCCCAACCGCTCGACAGCCGTGACTCAACCTCTTCGCACCTCAGTTTACTCATCTGTACAATGAGCATAACAGTCTCTAGTCCACAGAGCAGTGGGGAAGAGCACATGAGATCATGTGGGGAGAGAATTGTTTGGACCATCCTGAGTACTCGGTAAATATTAGCTGTTGCTGTTAACCGTGAGTCAGAGTTTCTGCACACAGGGCACGAGAGGGTGAGACTGGTGACCTCGTGAATTCTTTAGGTCCATTTTCAGGAAAACTCCACCGTATGGAAAGCAGCTAATGACCCAGCCTCCCCAAATCTCTGCAGCCGCGGAGCCCTGGTCAGATCTTCTTTACCTGAGCTCTTCAGACTTTACTGATTCCTGTTTTACATGCAATTCCAATGACCCTGTTTATCTGATTTCTCAGACTACAGTTACCCAAATTAGGAAGGAAAAAGAATGTTGGAAGAAAAATTCTTGGTGAGCCAGAGTGATTGCAAACAGTCTGCCATCAGGGAAATGAAGAGTGACGCGGGCCCATCACAGGTGTGCACAGCCACCACTCCAAGTCCTTACAAACTCTTGAATTACACTCAGTAAACTATTTCTAGCAAACACGGTAAGCATTTCACAGGCTCGGGAATTGTCGATTTATGATTACTTTTCTTAGGCACGACATGGCACTGGCTATAATTCAGGTCTCTCTCCCCAAACTTCTCCTGGCATGGCCTCTCTGCCATCAGTCTGATCAGGGTGGGACTGCCCAGAACAGTCCTTGTCTCCTCACAGAGAGGTGAGTAGAGGTTGAGTTTTGAGCCAGGTGGCCGGCACAGACTGCAGCAAAGTCATGGTCCTGTGTACCCTTGACCTCAGCAGCGGCCACACCCCTGCGGGCCCCCCTGAGGTGGTGGTTTCTCTACTTGGCACTCACGTCACCTGCCTCCCTTCCTTCCTAAAAGATAACCAGTGCAGGGTTCAGACTCAAAGAGACCTAGAATGTTTGGATTCTGCTCAACCACCTGCCAGGTGCGAGGTTGGGCAAGACGTTTGCATCTCTCCGCACACCATGTCCCGACTGTAACAGGTGCACCACAGTGCCTTATCTCCCAGGCTGTCAGGGGCAGCCAGGAGTTCGTGGGAGTAGAGCACAGTGCTGGGTGAGCAGATGTGTTCAGGACCCATGCGTAATTCCTGGCTCTGATTTCAAGGGCATCTAGGATGTGGACAGGTCGTCCCCACCACACTGCTCAACGCACCACATAGGACGCCTAACAGTGGAAGAACAGGTCTGGAGTGAGACGGCCCCAGACTGGAATTCCCTTTCTGTCACTACCATCTGTGCGTAGTTGAGGCTTTCTGAGGCTCACCCTCTTCTGCCTGTGTATTGGCAACTTGCCTGTAAGATTTGCCAGGAAGATTTAGTTAAGATACATATTTAAAAGAGCATGTGGCACAGAAAGAGGGTCGTTAACACTTAAAATACTTCATAGTGGGCCTGTGGCCTTCAAAGTGGTTTATCTTAAGTCGTCCGTCCTATTTTGTCCTCACAGGAATCCCCTAAGGTAGGTGTGACCGGTGCTGCTACACTCACCCAAAAGAAAGAAAAAGAAGCAGGCGATGTTCAGAGGTTTGTCTAACGCCGCCACGCAGCCCATGAGCACATCCGAGTTGGGCTGGCGTCCAGGCCCTGCCTCCCAGCCCGGGGAGCTGCCGCGCTCATATTTTCATTGATTTGGTCACGTTCCCTCCCGCACTGCAGATTCCTGCTGCGAACACAGAAGAGAAGAGAAGCGAACACACCTCTTGCCTCATTCTGCAAGCGGCTTTAGAATATTCATGGGGACCTTGTCAGCAGCAGGAGATGGAGACCCCCATCCCAGACAGGCTCAAATAACAAGGAGACTTACTGCTCCACGTAACTGCAAACCCATAACGTGGAAGGAGGGCGGGCGGCTCCGTCCAGTCAGTGGCCCCATAATCCCAACACAGACTATGTTTTCTTCTGCTATCCTCCTGCACGCTTCCTCTCCACTGAAGGCTGCCTGCTATTGGCTGGGCGTGTGTAGCTCAAGCAGCTAAGATGCCAGCCACATACACCAAAGTTGCCAGGTTCGAATCCAGCCCAGGCCTGCCAAACAACCATGACAACTACAACCCAAAAATAGCCAGGTGTTATGGCGGGCGCCTATAGCCCCAGCTACTTGCTGGGAGGCTAAGGCAAGAGAATTGCGTAAGCCCGGGAGTTGGAGGTCGCTGTGAGCTATGATGCCAGGGCACTCGACCCAGAGCAACAGCTTGAGGCTCTGTCTCAAAAAAAAAAAAAGGTTGGCTGCTCTCGTGGTTATGAGGTGGCATCTGGGACTTCAAGCTGTCCTATTTACATCTGGCAGGACAAAGAGAAAGCAGAAAGCTCCCCCTCGGGCACTGAGGGTAACTGCCCCTCTGCCTGTAGGGTCTACTCCTGTTATCCTACCTACCCTTGGACCAATAAGAGGAAAGCGGGAAATTCCTGCACTTAGCATCCCAGATTGAGCATGACCCACTCGGGAATGACATCATCGGCTCCTTGGCGGTCTGAGGGAGGGGTGTGCGTGTAACTAATTAGGCTTTAGGAAGGAGCATAGGAGAACAGGGGGGTGAGTAACCGATGGTAACCCACCATGTGGAGCCGTCAAAAAATTCACCACTCAGTTATTAAAACGGCACTTTCACTTCTAATCCACCTGTATTCTCTTTAAGGATAACGTTGATTTCGGGTAATTACTGGAATAAAAAACTGTGACATTTTCCCACAGATTGCTTCTTTTTTTAAATTTCTCTCATGACTTCATCATCTTAACTTAAAATCGAGCACCGAGATCTTTCAACATTGCATATGAAATATAAGAAAGGGGGTGGTGGGTGTGTTTATATAATCAAGTTTTAGTGAGAGAAATCAATTTGGAACGTGGACAGATTTGATTTTCCCTCAAAAGGAAATTTAATGTGACATATCTATTTGATAGAGAAGAAGTCGATGAAATAGAATTAAGGGCATGATACTGTAAGGAAAAGTACAAGGCTAAAAATTGGGAGCAGCTCTTTTTTTTTTTTAACCCACCTCTGCCACTAACAAATTATGGGTCCATGGGTAACTTCCTTCAGAATAAAGACGGAGGCTCAGCACCCGTAGCACAGTGGTTATGGCGCTAGCCATGTGCACCGAGGCTGGCGGGTTTGAACCCAGCCTGGGTCAGCTAAGCAACAATCACAGCTGCAACAAAAAAAGAGCCAGGCATTATAGCAGGTGCCTGTAGTCCCAGCTAGTTGGGAGGCTGAGGCAAGAGAATCATTAAGCCCAAGAGTTGGAGGTTGCTGTGAACTGTGACGCCACGGCACTCTACCGAGGACTCTACCAAGTTATAGTGGGAATCTTTCTTTTTTTTTTTTTTATTGAATGGTAACTATGTACATTAATGCACTTCTGGGGTACAGTGTGGGGTTTTCACATGCAATCCAAAATACCCCCATCAAACTGATCAACACAGCCTTCATGTCATTCTCTCAATCATAGTTTTAAAACGTTCTGATTCTACTCTTAGAGAGTTTCACTTGTACCCCTGTAAGATAAACCTCAAAAACGGTCCCTCCAATCCCCCTCCCTCCACCCATTCCCCCCCGGGAATCTTTCTTAATAGAAAAGAATAAAAACTAAATTGGGGCTTATGAACTGGCATCCTGAAGCTCAAAATCTAGCCCAAGATGTGACTTTTTTTGTGGGGGAGAGACTAGAACTTAAGTTCTGTTTGTAGCTGAGACAAGCCTTCTGTTGGGAGCGCAGGAACAAGGTTTCCAGAGCAGACGCACTAGCCACAACCAAACTAGAGGGCAGATACCAAAGGTTCCAAGCCATGTTGGCTGGAAATATGTTTAGATGTTATGCCAGAGCCAAAAAAGAACCATCATGTTATTAAGATATTCAAAGTGAATGTCTTAAGTGAGCATTACTGATTGCCAGGTAGAGTTGAATGATTGCTTATATAATTCAAGTCCAAATCTTTTTATTACCCTGTATCATAGGACCCAGATCTGTTAAAAGACGGGAACAGCATAGGGTGGTGTTTTAAAGCGACAATTCCCCAAACAGGCTTCTGTATGGGATTTAATTTACCGTGGTGGTGGAGCAGAACAAAGTCAATCCTTCTGAGGAGTTTACATGTGTCCTGACAGTGGAAATCACCTCTTCCCTACCATCAGAAGGCCGCGCGTATAGATGGATGCTTTTTTAATTCTGTCCTTGCCAAAAAGCCCCTGACTCAGGTTCACCAGGTAAGAGTGAAGCCTTTGTCTAGTTGGGAAGTATGCCCCTTTCAAATAAACCCCCCTGAGCTCCTATCGGCCCATGACACGTGTTTCCTGATGAGTCTCCGAGTCTATGCCAGCGCGGGGAATGAATTTTCCCTTTCACCGCTCAGAACTCATTCATCCTGATCAGAAGTTTTTGGCACACCTTGGATATTACATAATCATATGTCAGTACAGAAGCTTTTAGCTTCTTGTTACTGTTCAGGCTAAGCCATCTCCAATGCTGTAGTATCAGTGATATCTCCAAGAGATAAGCCAAAGTTGTCTACTGGCTACATAATTTGTCAAACATTCATAGAGACTGGAGCTATCAGTAAACACGCAGCATTTTTTGGTCATATTTTCCAGATAGTGGTTTTGATAAGACTCAAAGTAGCTTCAGTTTGAGTGCTGGGTGTGTGCACATGTGTGCACGTGTGTGTTAAACAACCATCTTTAAACGTCAGGTGCGATAATCTTCTATAACTATAGGCCAAACACTTGCCACACTTTCTGACTTTCTTGTCAGCTTTTGACATTTGCTTTACCCTGTCAGGAAAAGTTGCCTTTTTCAGTGTGTAAATGCTCAGTTGAGAGACCAGAATGAGAGGTAACCTCAAGAAAACTCTCCGAAGTTCCCAGAGAAGCCTGAAGGGTCCCCAGAGCCAGATAAAATATTTTCCAAAGGTCCTCAGCAATTTAGTAGAAAATAGCACATCCATTCTATATGAAACTTCTATTCCTTAAGTGCGGCCGTTTTCTCGAAGATTTTCCCTCGAAGTGGCTGAAAGCCTGAACCAAAAAAATCTATCAGTGTTTGACAAATTAATGAACCACTACAATGAAATTTCAGAGATTTTCCACCAAAGGAACCGTGTGATTTTTTTTAAGTGATCTGAGAAAATAATTCAAGTTAAAAAAACTTTATGAATTCCCTTAGACTGATATTTCAAACTCTTTGACATCTGCCCACCTAATTGAATTTGCAACACAGCCTCATTGCACAAGCCATTGGGCCAGCCAACCTGGTCTGCGCACTGCCAAGTGTATCGTGACCTTCTTTCCCCTCTGCCATTATCTCCTGTGTATCCTGGCCTGGATACTGCTTTCATTTTTTTCTCCTCCCGTGGTTATCTGCGAGGCTGAATCCACACCACGCCTCCTCCATGAAGTTTTTGCAAATGGCTTCCTCTCTGAAGCCCGAGAATACCCACATTACCAGTTGTAGTTGAAAGGTCCCCGTGTCGTCAGAACTCTTGGATTGTTGCTGTCATTTTATGTCTTTATGACTATTTTTAGATGACCAGGCCCTTCTCTGTCCTTTGCCTTAAGGAGATTTTCAGTTCCCAGCGATGTTATATATTTGTCTTTACATCTCTCCTACGATCTATTAGCTCGTCTGAACAGGCCAAGGGATCGAGTTAAATCATTTAATCTGAATGCAGAGAGGAAGTGAGGAAGGGTCGTGGAAGAGTGGTAAAAATCATAATCACATTAGGGGCCCAAATGCCTGAAATAGATTTCTAAATCTAACCGCTTACTAGAAAGTGATTTTATCTTGGACACATCATTTCACCTCCTGCAGCTTTGGTTCTTTCATCTGTAAAATTGAAAGAATAATAATGATTCCCTTCCCTGGTTCACTAGATTACCGTGAGAATGAAATGATGTCATGTCTTTGAAGGTATTTAGAAAGTACCTTACAGATATGAATGGGCAGGGTTGGGGGAAGGAAACCCTGCTTTTAGAAATCTCACATCACGTGCAGTGGAGGGCTCCTAAAATTATCAAGACTGGTTTTAAGGTGTGTTATAATCAATCCTAAGCCCTGTGGGTGGGATTGTTATCCTCACTGTATAGATGAAAGTTTAGAGTTATCTAATATCTAACGGTTGAATAATATTGATGACAGCATCAAAACGAGAGGCTGCTGCTGTTCTGGTTGGTAGCTTTGAGGCTAACAGCATCACTGCTTCTTTTTTAATTTTTCTGTAAGCCTCATTAAAGTTCTGATTCTTAGGGGTCCATATAAAGCAAGGGCCTGACGGTATCAATCTCCCCTCTCTAAATCCCAGGAACGTTACATTCACACGTAGCACATCCCTGAACCCAGGATCTGGCTCCACGAATCTCCAAAGTCTTCCCTTAGACTGTACTTCATTGTGTCTAATCCGTACGCCATTTCTAGAAACTCGGCTCTTTGCCGTTTCTTCCTTGCTAATTTCCTTTGAAACATCCCCACACAGATATCTCTCAGGAATCTCCCATTTAAAACAAACAAAAAAAACCAGAACGAAACATTTGGCTTCTTCCTCTCCCATCCCTCCCTCCTGAAACCTATAATGTTTTCTGTTTTGTCCATCTCCAGACATGCAGGGCCATCCACCCAGTGGCCAAAACCAAACCCAGCACTTATCCATGGCCTCACTCTTCCTCCAGCCTCACTAATCCTTGCTAATTCTGCCTCCTGTCCAACTCATCAATTCAAACACATCCCTGCATTTCCAGGTTGGAAGCCTTGGTTAGTCCACTGATTGCCTGGGATCCACCGTCTGTCTCTTTTCTCTCTAACGAGAGCAACCCCTTTAAGATACAAACTTAGTCCTATAAATTCTTGGCTTACAACCATTCATTGGCTTCCACTTCCCTCTGCAGAAAGGATTAAGATGAAATGGGCATCCCCACTCATCCACACCTCCCCTGCACAGATCATCTCTCTCCTTCCTTCAAGCCTCAACTTAGTTGTCAATGTCTCCTGAAAGTTTCCGATTAACTTGCTCCCAGTAATCAACTAATTAGCATCCTGCACCCCTCCCGTAGCCCAGATGGATATTCTCCTGTTATCTTGTGCCTTCTACTTACTTCTGCACTCAGTAGCTTGAAATGTCTTTCATGACAGGGCCTTTCCTTTTCACCAACTCACCTCAGTTACCCTTGTTCCCTGAGTGCCATTCAGGGTGTCTGGTGCTTACTACACATTCAATAAATTTAAAAAGGGGAACCTACTCTCCCTTCCTCTGTGTATATTTCTTCATTCAGAAGATTCTACCTCTTCTGTTCTATGCAACATCATGAATCATGTTTATCTCAGGAAATCTTCCTAAATCTATCTGCTCTGATCGGTCCTTACTCTGCACCCTGTGGGAAGGACTTTATTAAACAAACATGTATGGTTTTGCTCTTTGGGGATGTTGTGGGTAAATATTGTGAGGTTGACACGTGCATACAAAGAATCTCCTAACATCAGTTTTGAACTCCATAGGTAAGTGATACTGTTCTTAAATCTTTAATTACCCCTGATTGCCTACCGGCACTAACAGTCCCAAATAAAAGGTTATTTGGGATGGGCCATCATCCCTTCCCATTTCACATCCCAAAATCCCATGAATCATGGTTCATCACACACATCTTTCTCTCTTTACTCTCACATAACACTAACAAGATGATGAATTTTATTGCCATCTAGCAGAGAGACAAGGTGTTTAGTGCCAGAAAGGCAAAGTAGACTGTGCCCTACAGGGAGAAGACCAGGACTTCAGAGCAAAGATATCCTTCTCCCCTAGCCAGGGCTCCTTTCCTTATGCTGGACAAGTTTTCAACATTTTGGCTTTCCCTTCTGTTAGGAGAACTGCGAGATTCCTACCACCTCCGTACCAAGGTGTATTACAAAAGTGATAATCACCAAAACAAATGACGGACCTGCCCTTCATTCTGTGAGAGTCAAAACTGACTGAGAGAGAAAAATCTCCTCGGTGTGTCTGAAGCATGTTTTTAAAGGAAGGGGAGAGACGGGATGGAGCCTGAGCACCAACTCGTTTAGTCTCACTTCGATACAACCTGCGTCCCTAGCATGAATATTTCTGGGTGACGCTGCTCCTGCCCTTCCTACATAGAAGAAATTTGAATTGGTGAATACTTAAACAAACTAGCACACTCTTCCAAAAATGGGGAAGACCTAAAACCAAGTCGAAAACAAACATTTAGCCAAATGTGAGAGCTTTCAAAGAAAGTCCACTGTATCATTCCTATTGCTGTTTACTTATATGATTTTTTAAAAGCATATTCAATTGATTCATTTAAACAATTCTATTTCTTTCCTCCCAGTAATCGAAGGAAATACACACACATATATGGGAAAACAGGGAGTGAGCTGATTAAGTGGGTGACCTGAAAAATCTGGGAAGTTGATTCCATTTTATTTTGATCATATGCAGATAGTTGCTGCCTCTGCCACAATACCAGATACCGTGGCCTGTGTTCCAAATGTTCTCTTGTTCCAATGTCACTATCTACATCATATCAGAATTATCACTGGATTGAGTAACTACAACTGCCCCAAAGAGAGTCCTTTTTATCTTTCTTTAGAGACAATATTTAAGTAATAATGCAGCTGGTAAAAAATGCACGTGTGAGAGTTTACAGAAATAACTTCTGAAGATATATCTTTAAGGGGCAAGCTAAAGCATTTACAAATTTTGAAAGTTAATTGAAACTCACCAATCCTGAATCATTCGATCTCCCTTATTGTCATGTATTTGTGCAACAGTCATATTATTCTCATTTTTAATCTACTGGGTATTCATCTATGCCATTAATACTGTAGCCATCTTATGTATTTCCCAATTTGGGAGTGTTTGAATAGCTTAAAACACGAGGGCCTTAGGTAGTTCTGCTATGGATAACTTTACCCAAATCTCTCTTTTGTGATCACATGCCTTACAATGGAACAAATGGACCCAAGTCTAAAAAAAAGTATCACTCCTGTTACAGGTCACCTGCTTGTGGCCACCAAAGTTAAAACAATTAACAAATTCCACTAGTGATAGTTCTACATGAAAGTACATTCTCCTGTATCCTGGCCTTCAGTTATTTTAAAAAATTATGGCTGTGCTAATCAGTTTGACTTAAGCATTTCACATTGTACATCACATCGTCACATTGTACCCATAAATGTATACAGTTATGATTTTAATTAAAAATTAATTTTAAGAAATTGTGTCCCTTTGTTTTGTTAGGTTAATTATCATATGGAGATACCTGACATCAGAATAATTTTAATTTATTTCCCTATTCATGAGACTGTGTATTGTTTGCCTTGATCTTTACCATTTCCCTCCTATGATGGAAATCAATGGGCCACAACTGGGCACCAGGTGCTGTGGCAAGATCCAGAAGATGTCAGGAGGCTGGGGCACCATCGATACCCTCAGAGGGTTTGAACACAAACATAAAAGCAAAGGCACAGCGAAGATGGTAAGTTACACCATACAGTGGAAAACCAGACAGCAACAAAAAGAAACAAGCCATTGTTAGTGTAACAAAATCAAAGAATTTTAAGAACATGAGGCCAAAGGCAGGCTCACAAAGTCATGCTGCACGAGCTCATTCGTGGGACATTCTAAAGCTTTATCAACAGAAGGTAGATGAGCAGTCAGCAGAGACTAGTCAAGGAGAAGAAAGCTGCCTAGGGAGGTGGGCAATAGAAGTGTTCTGTATCTCCATATAGCACAACATCAAAATGTGTGGAGCTGTACATCCAAAAAGGATGAGTTTTCATAAATATAAACCTGATTTTAAAAACTGAGAAGTGAAAGGGTATTTATTAATAGTATAGGTTTTCATTCTGTTCAGGCTGCTAGAACTCACATCTCTTCTGCATCCTTTACTGAGTATATGACCCTACATGATTATTTAACCTCTCTATGCCTCAACATGCCGATCTTTAAAATGGGTATATGTGACAGTGCATGTGGACTTCACAGCACCATTAGGATAATCAATGAAAAGTATCTGGACTATAATAAGAGCTAAACGGATTTTTTTTTTTAATTCAAGTGTGACAATAGTATAGTACGTAGACACAATGGAGAATGGGCAAATGGCCAGAAAAGCCAATTCTTAAAAGAAAAAATACAAATACCCATCATCCATATCAAGATAATTTTAGCTAAGTACCAATCAGAGAACTAAATAACACAAACAATACTTTTGTTTACAAAGAAAGAAAAATGTTTCTCTTCTCTCTCTCTTCCTTCCTCTCTCTCCCTCTCCCTCCCTCCCTGCCTTCTTTTTTAAGACTGAGGGCCAAAGTTGACACAGATCTGTCTAAATTAGCATATAAGCATTTTCGTCATTCTGTGTCACTGGTAGAAAATGCAAAAGAATGAACATTTACAAAAAACAACTTGGCGTGTGTACCAAGGGCAGGAAAGTATTAAAACTCTTAAAATTTTGTCATAAAAAGCATCAGCAAAGCTCAGAGGGGGTTGGGCATGAAGGCCATTATTGTAACATAATTCTAAGAAAGAAAAAGTGGCCACTCCCTTAATGTCCCTAAATGCTACAGGAAAGGTTAAATCAACTTTAATATGTACATACTGTTATGTAACTCTGTGTGTGTGTTTTTGAGAGAATTATTAAATGGGCATAGGAAGACAGAAAACAAAAACAAAAACTTTTTGGAAGGCTCTTCTGACTCCTGAAGAAAAATAGATGTTTGTGAGGTTGGGGAAATTTGAACTTAGATTCCAGGCAAAGGAGCGTTCTGTGCACAGTGGCCCACAGCCAAAGGGTGTTCATGGTGGCCTGGGAAATTCACTTGTTTCAGTGTGATTGGAGTATTAGAGCTCCCAGGAAGAAGAGATAAAATACAAAGTAAAAAAAGTAACCATCACTACGTTGTAGAAGATTCTGTACATCATGCTAATATATCTGATTCTTTTATTTTTTTATTTTTTGGGGGGGTTGTTATTTTTTTGTTTTGTTTTGATTTTTGCAATCACAAACCATTAGAGCTTGTTAGAAAAGGCTTAACATAATTGTCTTACTTTGGAAAGGCACCTCCAGCAGACAGGACCATCTGGTTTTCCTCTTTCAGATATTTACCGAATGAAATTAGATAGAGTAAAAAATCAGCTTAAAAATCAACAGCAGAGTCTGTCTCCTAAGCTCAGAGCTAGAAGCAGGTGATTGTAAGTACAGTGAGAAGCGCAGTCCCTTGAAACTTCTCTTTATAAACTCTCGCGTATTTACTAAATCTATTATTTTCACAGAAAGGCAACTCCACCATTGCCCACACCCAAGTTTTGTTATTCGATTTTGGTGACTGCCTAACAAAGTTTGTTTCCTCTCCTTTCGATCTGTTTTTTTCTACCTTTCAATCATATTTTTTACACTTTAAGCTTGTGCCAGGTGGAATCCGACCCCAGCAACCCACGCAGGGTGAGCCTTTCCCCTCCACTTTTCAGTCTTTGAATCACCATTTTGCAAAATGTCAGTCACTGCTTCCAAATAGTAATCAAAGCTTGGGGTGGTTACACCCTGGGCAAAATACAGTCTTCTTGGCCAAATGCTTATCAGAAGGCGTTACAGAAACTCATTAAGTCACTTGAGTCAAAGACCCAGGTGAATCATCCTGCACCTCCGCCCAGCTGGACTTTTCCCTCTGGTAACAATTAATTATATTTTCCCCTGTTCCCACTCCCACCTGTACCATACACGATCACGAGTTCCACGTGGCCACATGCTCTGAGTTGCAAGCTCATGTAAGTTTCTCTTGCTTGGCACTTGCAGGAAAAAGATAAGAAAGAAAATGTCTCTAGTTTTTCTATTGAGTTGCTACCAGTAGGAAAAAAAGAAAAAAGAAAAACCCTAGTCCTGAGAGTCATGTAGCTTGATCTGAAACCATGTATGCTATTCGACTTCACGTTTAACTCTTTAATAAGAATGTAAAGCAAACACTCAACCTGAAAATAGTCGTCTCATGTGCTGCCTTATTGATGGTTCAAATGATTAAGCCAACTTGCATTATTAGACCCAGTCTGAGGACAGAATCTATGAAGCTTAGACGTGAAAGAATATTCACTGAAAATACGTGGGCTCTGCAGCTACTGAGACGGGGTTTGAATGCCTGCCCTCTTACTCACTAGCTGTATGACCTTAGACAAGTTATTCAACCTCATAGGTCTAGGATTCCATCTATTTGGATAATCTCTATTTCAGAGGAATATGGGGGATTCATTGCAATAATACACTCAGTGCCACACAGAATCACCTTGTGTAATAAAGACAAGAGCAAACAGCCTGATGGCATTTACCATTCTAAACCCTTTGCTTCAGTTAGCTAGCCCACGTCATCCCCTCAGCTACCTCACCTGGGAGATACCACCAATATGCCTATTTACAGATGGGGAAACTGAGACAGAGAATGGTGAGTTAATCTCTTGATTCAAGATCGTAAGGCTATGACTCAAATAACTGGCCTTGCCCCCGGAACCAATGCATTTAACCACCATGCCCCTGAATCCACCTTCTTCTTTCCTTGAATAAGAAGAGAGGAACTGACAATCTCAAAAATTGAAAGTCAGACCGAAGGTCGTCCCCTGCATCAGAAGCCAGGGCTGGTGAACCCAAGTCAGTCGATTCTATTCCAGAATGAAACAAAGATGCACAAAATAAAAGATGGGATAAGGCACTGGATAAACGGAGATGGTGGGTTTTGAATGACAGAGAAGAATGATTCACTGCTGCTTCAGGGTCCCAAGCAGTCCTCTTGCAGAAATCAGTTTTTAGATAATCACTGATTTTGAAATAACCATGTCAAGGGCTTACCCTTCCTAGGGATCAGATCCATACAGTCTAGAAAGAGCTGTCTCAAGCGCTCTAAGGAAGAGAAAATCCTCCGTGAGGCCAATGCTGTGGCCCACCTGCTCTCTATGCCGTGATGACGCTCTATTCAGAGGTGGCCCCTGTGAACTCTAAAATAGGCAAAACTGGGTTCTGGTGCCACGTCTCACTCTCCTTCTGGCTGTGCCTTCCTCCTAAGCCCACACCCATCGCGCTGATGAAGCAGTGAGTTCCTGAAGGTAGATGCGGTCATAAGAGTTGACATGGCCCAGCTGGTAACCAAGCCTCACCCAGTCACCTCTTAGAAAATACTACCCACTCTGCTCCCCCATAAGACAGTTCCTCTCCTTCAGTGTTATTTGAAGACCCAAGCTAAGTCTTCTAACTCTTCTAAGATCATGAGATGATGAGCACATTTACCAGGGCATGCTTCAGTCTCCAAGGCAAGAAGGCTTTCCTCACACCCACACACAGAGTCACACTGGCCACGGGAGCCGTGGAGATAGAGCTGGTTGCACTTGAGGAGATGGCAGGAGGACTATCAAGCTGTCAAGTGTGTCTACCTACTCCCGACCTGGAGCAAGAGGAGCCAGGACAACCAGCCCAGCTTTGATAAGGGGAAAGGTAGAGTAAGAAGAGACTCATCTTCCTTAGTTTGAACTGATCGGTGACTTGAAGCTACAAGGGGTTAACAGGTGTGATGAGCACCTGTCATGGGAAAAACTCACATCACAAGGACACGGAGTTAACAATTGTTTGAGCACCAGCCATGTATCAGGCATTGCTCTGAAGCCTTCTTGTGGAATACCTCATTTGATATCCTTGCTACAATTCTTTGAGATAGAGGCTGCTATCTACATTTACAGATAGTTTGGAAACTAAGATGTAGAAGGGTTAAACAACTTTACCCAAGTTTATAAAGTAACTGAGGGAGACAAAATCCCAGCTGTCTGACTTCAAAGCTCTTGTTCGTAACCACTTTATTATGAATAAGCAAAAGCAGAAGTGAGCAAGTTTTTTCTGTGAAGAGCCAGATACTAAACACTTTAGGCCCTGCAGGCCATGTAGTTCCTATCACAGCAATTTAACTCTGCTGCCGCGGATGGAACGCAGCCAGTCAGGACTTGCTGGGCTTTGCTGTGTTCCAATAAAACTTTATTTTGGGAAACTGAAATGTGAATGTCATACCATTTTCATGTGTCTACGTATATTCTTTTGATTTCTTTCAACCACTCAAAAAATGGATAAATTCCTAGCCCCACATCCCCATGAAAACAGGGGGTACGCCAGATAATAACCCATGGGCCTTAGTTGGCTGACCCTTGATCACAAGGACTGAAAGAAAAGTAAAGCAAAGAGAAGTATCATGGGTGTCGTCTTTCTGCCATTTCCGCACTATATTTACTTCAGCCTGAAAATTATACTGTCTCGATGTCATCTGGACCCACAGAGCCCAGCTGTGTTGCAGAATCTAGTTCAGATCCCCATGTTGTGTCCTGGCCTTGGGCAGTTTACTTAGCTCTAAGACACTGCCTTCCTGTTATAATAACAGTAGTTATCTGACAGGGGTGCTTGTTGTAGGCATTAAGTGAAATAATACATGCTAAGCAATTAGCACAGCTCCCCAGCACACTGTAAACTCTTGATAAAAATTAATTCTTATCATATGTCCTCTTATTATTACTACCATTACTATTATCAACATCATCATAGCCCAGATAAGAAAATCAAAATAGCATATCCCTTGAAGTTCCGTAGTTCTTTAGTGACAGATCCTCTACCTAGAAGGTTAATTTCAAAAGCTATTTAAGACTGCCCACTAGTCCTGCCATGCTATTTCTCTGCCACACCCCATTCTAGGAGAAAACACCTCCTGTAGACAGCACTGAACAGAATTCTCGCTACTTGCCTCAAGCCTTCTGATTTCCTACACAATCAACTGCATTCTCATCTTCAGTAGTTAGCATTTCACAGCACTGTTTTTAACTCATAGTGCTTATTTGCAATGCTCATGGGTCCCAGTAAGAACAGCGAGATAGAAAAGCTTCCTAAGGAACCCTCTGTGAAGAACCCTGTTGCCATCTTACTCAATCAGGCTGTGGGTATATAGAACTCTGCTTTGGTAACAAAGGTGACATTTCTCCTGAAGCATGTTGCTGAAACCACTGAGAATAGCTCTCAACATTACCATCTGTCTCATTCTTTAGTATTTATTGAACGTTTACTGTGTCTCTGGCACTGAGGAGTCCTGTAATCATTTCTGTTGTAGAGCGTTTGCTGCCAGAGATGAAATGACGGATGGGATGCTGATGAAGACTGGGAAATGACAGCTATTGCTGTGTGGGCCAAGGGAACCATGACTATGCTAAAAGTCAGAAAGTTGGTTATTATCTCACTCTGGTTATTTTCCTCTCAAAAGACTTGTGGGCAGGTAGGCTCGATAAAGTTCATGGTTATCAGCAGGCAAATCAGCTGAGCATGACTTGGTTATCTGATCCCCTATTTCAGAGGACTGATGGGCCATGTTCTCAGAAGGGCATGACAATTCATCAGGAAAAGCAGTGAGCGATAGTTCCCAGAAAATGCCTTGCTTGTCATCCTGAGGT
This sequence comes from Galagoides demidoff, assembly GCA_963574575.1. Taxonomy (NCBI): domain Eukaryota; kingdom Metazoa; phylum Chordata; class Mammalia; order Primates; family Galagidae; genus Galagoides; species Galagoides demidoff. The sequence continues at coordinate 68,894 of CAUYQV010061856.1, forward strand.
TTCCATATCACCGGAGCTGAATGTTAGCTCTGGTACTCTCCAATGGTAAGGAGAATCCTGGCCTTTTTGTGAAAGAAGTAGGTTCTTTGTAATTCTGAAAGCGTGTTGATACAAAAATCAACTAATCATAACTTGGATGATTGTAACCATTAAGTGTCTAAGGCGGAAGTGTTTGGAGTAAATCCAGATGATTCAGTAGACGTTAGCAGACAAACACTTGGCCTCCCTGCTGGAGTCAACCCCATCATTTCAGATATCTTCTTGACATTTTGTTGAGTGGTTAGTTAGGGAAGAGCTTTCCCTTCTTCCCAAACCAGTTAATATGTATATAGGACAACTCTGTTGATCAAATATTTCATTTGTTTTCTCCTAGAACCACAAAATTACTCAGTAAATGGAAGACCTAATGATGAACATAATTAGGCCCAGTTAATCTCTTGATTTAATTATAAAGTTAGGCACCTTAAGGAATGTCTTAGAGCAGTGGTTCTCAACCTGTGGGTCACAACCCAAAGGAACGCTATTAAAGGGCCGCAGTATTAGGAAGGTTGAGAACCACTGCCTTAGAGAGACCAGGGGACACAGAATTGTGTCTCTCTTTTCCCCAGGAGATTAATCTTAGTCAAAAATGTGAAGTAGGTGCCATTACCTCTAACACACCATCCCTCTGAGCTTCCACTCACCTCTTCTCTTCCTTTTCCTCATTTACTTTTTTGGGGCACTCTCACACTGCCACATTCCCTAGTCAACACCAATAAGGTAATGGTGGCATACACCCTCTCTCTTCCAGTACAATCTGATATTTTATTTTTAAAAAATCATGCTTAACACAAAGCAATAAATATGTCATAGTAGCATCTCATGAACTTATAATAGAATAGAGGGGATAAAATTTCTTAGCAAGACTCTTCCAAGAATCTCTCATCTCAAACCAATACCTCCTGACTTACTCTACCTACATGCACACTGCCATTTGATTCACAATTGTCACTCAATTCGGGAGATGTAATAAGAGAGATAAATGACTTGTGCAAAAAAAAGACTTTCTGAAATCTTCCAAAGAACTAACAGATAATAGAAATATAATTGACCATTCCCTCTCATAAATTATAGAAGATTTGTAGCAAAGTTTTCTCTTCCTCCCTCCCTCTCACTCTTTCTTTCTCTCCCCCCTCACATGTATGCATACACACACAAAGAGAAAGACTTCTTAAAAGAGTAATTGGAATCATGCCAGGTGTGATGACTCAGGCCTATAATCCTAGCACTCTAGGAGGCTCAGGCAGGAGGATCTCCTGAAATCTGGAGTTTGAGACCAGCTCTAAGCAAGAGCTCTGAGTAAGACCTCGTGTTAATGAAAATACAAAAAATTAACCAGGCATGGTGGTGCACACCTGCAGTCCCTCAGGAGGCTGAGGCAGGAGGATAACTTGAGCTCAGAAATTTGAGGCTGCTATGAGCTATGAAGATGCCTCTGTGCTCTAGTTGGGGTGACAGCCTGAGACTCTGTCTCAAAATAAAGTAATTGGAATAGAGAATACTAGTGCATTAAAAAAAAATTGTGCATCATCTTTTTTTGTGCAGAAGCATCCTGGGTTTTTACTCTGTAATGCGGAGCAATACCTAAAACTGTCCAGCACATAGCAGTCAATCAATATTCACTAAATGGCTGAAAAGTGACTAACATACCCAGTCCTTGGAGACAGTCTAAAGTCTCATGTCTTTGTTCTGAGCACCCAGAGTTGGCATCCAAGGAAATTCTCATTCAAAAATTTAAGTTTTAGGATACCCATGATGCCGGCAGAGATCTCTCCTGTACATTGGTCTGTGTCATATTTATTCTTATTTCTTCACCTGAAGAAGAAATCAATTTTAAAAATACAACCCTACTGAAGAGAAAGGAAAACTCACGCCCTCACAAAAACCTGTACACAGATGTTTATAGTGGCTTTATTTGTACTCACCAAAACTGGAAATAATCCTGATGTCCCTTCTATGCAGAACCAACCAGCTAACTTTGGTTTCTCCAAACATTTGAACACGGTTCAGCAGTGGAAGTTATACCGCTAACACATCACGGGTGGACACAGAAACATTTTGCTAAGTAGAAAAGGCAGAATTCAACAGCTACATTTTAGATAATGACCTATAAGTGACATTCTTGACAAGGCCTATAGTTGGGGAGAGGGGGAAAGACTGACTAAAAGTGGTGGAGGGATTTTCTAGCCCTCATGGATTTATTCTCTGTCTTGATTTTGTGGTATTTACTCAACTGCACATTCATGAAAGTTCACACCGAAGCACGTGTCAACAAGGGTGAGTTATAAATTATACTCTAATTTTTTTAAAGAAGGAAAAATATAATAATCCTCTGCAGCTAGGAAGACAGATATTTTACAGATACTTGGGGTTTGCTCCTGTTAAAATCCACACTTTTTTTTTTTTAAAGAAAGCACCCTCTTTGAGATAGGAATACTATTAAAGGGACTTCTATTTGGGGACATTATTGAGAGGACTAAAAAATCCAATATTTTGAGGACTTCTGGATCCCTGAATGTTCTAATCCATGGTGACTATACCTTTTACCTGACAAGTATGCTAGAAGGATAAGTTAATGAACGTAGGCAAAGAATTTTGAAGATGAAAAGGCTCTGGTGAGTGCCCTTACTAGGGCTAGGACTGAACTTAAGGCTAAAGCATTTTCGAAGCTGGTGCCAGGGCAGGTTTTTCTATCATTCTGTGTCACTGATTTTCATCTGGCTTCTATTGAGCTTAATACTGGAGCATGGACCTTGTGAGAGAGGAAAGGCACTATGAAAAATGCTGTAAGTCCTTTTGAAAATTTGGGAAGCCCTGCGCTTAAACCATTAAAAGAACTTCCACCACAAGAGGGCTACAAATGAACCTTCAGGTATTACCCATCCAACTGAAAAAGTAGAGAACACCAATGACCCTCATTTTCCTCCTAAATGAAGAACAAAATCATTAAAATAATGGGAACCTACACACCTCCAATGGGCAACATGGTATGATGGACAATCTTACTGGGCTAGAATTATGGGACCTGAATTCTAGTCCACATTCTGCTATAAAGTAGCTGTGGAGGACATTGTGAAAAGCACTTGGTCCTTCTCAACCTCAATTTCTCCATTTGTGAAATTAGGGTATTGCATGGCATAAGCTCTCAGACCCCTCCCAGCTCTAATGTCTAGATCCTGCCATTCTTCCTTAAGACTAAGACAACTATTTTTGAACCTAGAAATAACCCCAAGATTTATCTTTACTTTCCCCAATTTATGGAGCAAGATAACCAGAAACAGTGCCCCTGTGACATTGCAATCATTGGTTCCTGCATTCTCACGGACAGGGGGAATCTCAGATTGAGCTTAAACTCCACTCATCATCCAAAGACATGCCTGGGTGCACTTAAAGAATAACGAAATGGCAAAAACATTAGAAATACAAAGTGTGTTTTGTATTTCAAGACAAATGACAAGAAAGCATCATGCAAACACAGCTGGCCAATTATAAAGCCCTAATTTTAGAGGAGCAGGTGACTCGGATGCAGCTGGGTGTCAAGTAGTAGGATTTCTCTGCTGGCCTCGCCCATGTAAGACTCATAGTGAAGCTACAGAAGGTGACTCCTCTTGGGGAGAGGCACTCCACGGTATTCTTCAGTTTAGGGCCCTGGAGAACACAAGTAGGTCTGCAATGGCAACGAAATGTCAGCATCTCCTGGCTTCACTGAGTGACCAGTAGTGGTGTCTGGGCAGTCGACGGTCAGGTCATTACCCAACTGTTGTCCACAACAGCAGCGTCAGGGACTCAGCATGTGAGATGTGCCCAGCCAGAGGACAGATGAAGCTGGGTGAAAGTTACAAATTCCCTGACTCCAAGACAGAGGGCACACATTTTATGTTCTGGGAACTTCCTACTTACAGGGGTGGAGGGGGAGAGACGATTGGTTCATAGTTTTAAAAAGAAAATAGAAATGTGAGCCAACAAAATTCAGGTTGTAGTTGTAATTTTTTAATTCACAATATTGCCATATTTACTATTATTTTTACAGAACTCATAAAAAAGAAGCTATAGTTCTTTTTTTTTCTCTCTCTCTCTCTATTTATTTATTTATTTATTTATTTATTTATTTATTTATTTATTTATTTATTTTGAGACAGAGTCTCACTGTCACCCTCAGGAGAGTGCTTTGGTGTCATCATACCTCACAGCAACTTCAAACTTGGCTCAACAGTCCTCTCACCTCAGCTTCCTGAGTAGCTGGGACTATAGGTGCCTGCCACAATGCAGGTATAGTTTTTCTATTTTCAGTAGAGATGGAGGTCTCACTTTTGCTCAGGCTGGTCTCAAATTCCTGAGCTCAGGCAATCCACCTGCCTCACCCCCTAGAGTGCTAGGATTGCAGGTATGAGCTGCTGCACCAAGCCAAGAGCCGCAACTCTTAGTCAAATCCACTATGTGAAGACCAAAGAGCAGGAGATGTGCTTCACGTAAGGGAATAGGAAAGGAAATCATAGAACGCCCTCTCTGTTCTGCAATGATTGTCTCTACTTAGAACCTGGGACACTCTTGGACTCACTCTCCCTCCCCTCCTCTTCCCCACAGCCATCTGTTCCAGCAGACACAGGAGCACCTGGAAACTTCTTCCTCATGCGTGTGGTCAACAGAGCCGTCCATTTGTCAGGCATTTGGGGGGTTGAGCATTTATTCTGGATAAACTTAGTCCCTAACCTCAAAATGATTCTAAGTCAATATATTTAAGGGAAAGAAATGTAATGACGGCAAAGTATAATTGCAGACCTGTTTATTATGATAACAGAATAAAGTATCAGAGAAAATCCACTGTGCTCGTTTAGAAGGAAAATTAAAGCATGAAATTAGGATTGTCTTCTGTACGGCTGGCAGGGGTGTTGTGTTTTTGAACCACAGCTTCTTTCCTGTCTCTCTCTCCTCCCCCTTTCTATCCTTCATCCTTTCCTTTTCTTCTTTCCTATCTTTCTCTAGGAATATCTTTCCATAATGTCACCTGATCACATTAAGCATGACTTCCTAACAATTCTGAGGCATCTGAGTGGTCCAGGATAGCTCCGCCATCTTTGCTCTAAGGTCACCTGGTTGCAAGAAACCCACCTGTCTGTCCTCAAGACCTGCAGCAACAGTGCAGCTCAAATGCTCCCACTCTTGACTGGTCTGCTGAGATCCCCCAGTCAGATGTCACCCATCCTTTCTCTCTCTCACTCCTTTTGCATTTTTTTAATTCAATCTTTTTTAAGAGATATTTGCAGTCTAACTATTTGTGAGATGAAATGCAAGGCACCTTGTGTTTTTCTCCTCCCAGTGTTTACCAGTTCTACCATCTTGGCTGTCCTAAACCAATGCACTACTGTGTGCCCGGGACTGGGCTGGGCACTTCATGTGCATCTAGTTTTCATAGCCCATCTGTGAAGCCTGGGTGTTATCTACCTATGATAGATAAGCAAAGAGGTTCAGAAGGATTAAGCAACACCATAGTAGGAAGAAGAAAGATGTGTCTTCCCAACTCCAATGCCTGTTGTTTTTCTAGTGCATACAACAGGTAATGTCAGAGCTACTCTGATCTCGAAGGATCCAGAGACTATGCAGATTTCCAGCCCTTGTTCCTTGGGGATCTCTGTAGATCTTCTGGGTTGCCCACATTGAAAACTTCTGTGCTACTATATTCCGTTAGCTCCTCCATAATTTGGTTCTCCCCAAAGAGAGCAGTATCCTATTAATTTTACTAATTTCAATAGTGCCTTGCTCTATGCCATGAACATGGAGTGGTGGGCAGAGATGAGCTGAATTCCTCAGCCTCTATTACACAGAACAATGTGCTCTGCCATCCTCTGTGAACTCCCACAGTCATAGGGTTTGATCACAGCCAGCCCTGAGGATGAAGAAACCCTCTTTGAGTTAAGACCTGAGGACATATTTTCTAGGACTAGGAATTTGTAGCATGTAAGATTACCAGGAGATGAGTCTCTACAGGTATTTCTGTGATAATAAGTGGAATTTAGGAAGAGGTAATTTCTGCAGCTACTACGTTGCAGCTATCTGGAAGGTCAGTGGAGCACAGGACTAAATACCTATTAAAGAGAGGCAAGATGGCATTAAAAAAATACCTATGGGGGTACGAGATGCAAGAAAAATTTTACTCAATGGGCTTTTGAAGTTTGAAGAGGTGTCTGAAGCAAGCTTGTGTAGTGTAGACACCTGGCTTCAAGAGGCACATAATCTAATTATTGTCATATTGCATGGTAGCTAGACAATATCAGAGACTCAGATCATCCTGAGAACCCAGAATCCACATGGGATGAGTACAGAAAGTTTCTACAACTGAACAGATTTGGGAAATACTGTCTCCTGCATCTTCTCTTTCAGAGTCTCCATGTATTTTAAAAACTCTGACTTCCAAGAAGATTTTCCCATGTTTACCAAACTTCTTAATCACAGAAATCTTTTGCAAGCAATATCAACTATCATCTTATAGAGCACGAACTTTGCTACTCTTATTTAGCAAAATGCTGCTCTTTAGTTATTGCTACCCTTTCGACATTGGTCTCAGTCCAGGAACATGGGAAGAGGTTCAGGCCTCTTTGAGGATTGATTTTTATCCACAGTGGACTGAGAGGTCAGTTTAACCATGGCTAGCAGCCCAAATCTGGGTCACCTCATGTCATTATAAATAAAGTTTTATTGGAGCACAGCTGTGCCCAATCATTTTTACACTGATGATGTCTGGTTTGGTGCTGCAGTGGCAGACTTGAGTAGGTGAAGGCCTTCAAAGCCTAAAAAAATTAATATCTGGCCCTTCACAGAACATGTTTGCCTACCCTTGGTCTAGGTTATCTCACCTCTACTTAAACTGTGTTTTACAAAAAATTGAATTTTAAAAGCCATTTTATCAAACACGTTCTATCTTCTCTCTTTCTTAACTCCAGACTCTCAAACATACTTATTACTTTGCCATATTCCCAATGGGAGACCCAACACTCAAGTATGGTGGACCCAACATGGGCTCTTACACCCCTCAAATTCAGCCTGAATGAAGGAACCATTTCCTATTGTCTCCTCTTTTTTCCTATTTCTACGTTTGTTAACATCCTTATTCCTTTTAGTTTTAGTTCCTACTCTTTACCATTGAAGGCTTTTCAGATCAAAGGAATATCCTGGAGGAACCTAGTGATTTCCACCAGGCCTGACCCATCTAACAGCCTTTGCATTGCCCTCTGGAGCATGAAATGTGCCCTCAGAGCTGCTGTCTCTGCACAAGTAGAGAACAGCCTGATGATGTCAGCACCATGTGAGCTCTGCCTGCCAAGTCTCTATGTAAATGTGCTAAGTGGGGAAAGATGTTAGGAAAACAAAGAAAAGTTACTTCCCAATGATGCTCTTTTCTCATTGAGCTGTCTTGGGGCCATCTTTCTGTAGAAAAGGAGTCCCAGGACAAGACTGTTCCTTTAAGAAAGTATATGCATTATACACTCTTCTTTTTTCCAATATTCAAAATCAAGCCCCTCCAAATGGCTTACACACTGAAGTTTATAACCTCAGCCTACACAAGTCCAGAGCAAAAAGATCTACAGCCTGCAGGCAGAGCGAGGAAGCTCTTTAAAGATGAATCATTTTCATAAATGAGTGCAGAGGGAGGTCAGGCCAGGGGACAGCGAAGGTTACGTGTGTGCCTGAGATAAGGCCTCATCCATCCTCCTCTGACTGTCAGGCCTTGATGGGTGAACATTGCCTTGAGCTCCCATAAAACATGCTGTTTGCAGAAAACTTGCAGGTGGTTCATAAAAAAGTCCAAACTGTTACCATGAAATTTATCTCCCACTGCGGGATCTGTTTATAATAGAAACGAAGGATCTCAAATAGAAATTAAGTATCTTGGACTGACTTATATTGGCTGGGAGGATTGAAAAATTCAACCTGCTTCCCAATCGTTGCACTAAAAACGTCATAGTATTTGTATTGATGACATCTTGACAAGATACAAGTATGTTCAAAAGAAAAATAATGTCCATTGTGTGCGCGGTTCTTATCCCTGGGGTAAGGATAGGCTAGGGGAGATTTTATTGGGAGAATTTAATCAGACAACTGAACTCTTCATCACATTTTATTTCTGAAGAGTGTCAAGGATCTGTTATTTACAATTTCTCCATCTGTATGGTCAAAGTGAAAAGGGCATCTCAATTTTTTTTTTAAGTTGTTAGGGGATGTTTATTATCTTGAAGCCAAAAAGAGATTGGGGGCAACAGTAATATTGGCCATAATTTGAGTTATCTCCATTTAGAAATTGAAGAGGGATGCTGAGACAATTCATGTAGATAATTCAAACCCTACAGCCTGTGGGGACTTGAAATAAGGAGATAAGTGAGGGAGAAGCTTTGCATTTTGCTTGTTTTTGTTTTTCTAGGGTTTTGTTTATAATTGACTCAATTTATCACACCACACCTATATCTGTATGGTGGTTCCAAGTTCCGGTAAAGAGTTATTATTATAAATCTCAAACTGAGGAACTTAACACATCGACATGGAAGGATATCATAGAGAACATAATTTATAGAATCCAAGCCTGTTCTAGGTGGAGGTAACTTGGATGTACATAGCCTGGGCTTTTGACCCCAAACCACAGACAAGGAAGGCAAAAGTCTTCAAAAATTAGGACCGATGAGTGCATTCTTTTTGTGTTGATGGTGGCTGTGTTCTGAGTCTTCACACCACCCATGAGCACACCCAAGCCTGTCTTCTCCATTCCTGCTCACCAGGATAAAGGTGTTGGGTCAGACTCTCAAGTGGATTAGAATATATTAATCCAACACCTTCCATTTAAATGAAGCCTGGCTCTAAGAAATAGCAAGAAGGCAGAGATGTCTCACTTCAAGAACTTCTTAGAACTCATGCCTCTGCCCTTACCTGTCTCCAGTTCTGCACACTGGCCATCCAAGCCATACTTGGAGAAATCCTTGTACCTCCCACTATAAAAGGTCCTGTGTTCTCCACTTAAATAGTATGCAACTGTTCTTCATTTAACGTAAATTAGCATTTCATCCATGCTCTGTTCTCCTGTCTCACTGTCCATAAAATATGTCTAATACCTGAATCATTCTGAGAGTTAATGTTTCCCTCTTTATGATAATGACAAGTCAAAGTGGGTGGAGACCCCCAGTCAAATAGGTTATACCAAAAGAATGAATGTATAACAGTAGAATTTCAGGCATTGTGGCAATCAGAAAAAGAGGGTGTTCAAAAATAATATGATGATATAGATGGAATGTTTGTGTCCCCTACAAACTCATGCATTAAAGCCCAAAACCCCAAATGTCATGGTAATATTAGGAGGTAAGGCCATTGGAAGATAATTAGGCCACAAGAGTGGAGCCCTCACAATGAGATTAGTGTCCCTATAAGAAGAGATACTGAAGACCTTACCCCTTCTCTCTGCTCTGTACTATGTGAGAATATAAGAAGGGGGCTGAGCAAGCTGGGAAGAGATGCCGGGTCTGCCAGTACCTTGATCTTGGGCTTCCGGCCTCCAGAACTGTGAGAGATGGATGTTTATTGCATAAGCCTTCAAGTCTATGATAGTCTATTATTATAGCCCAAACTGAGTAAGACAGGGAGTTCTCAGCACTTAAGGGGACCACCTATATATATTTTTATACTTTTAGGGGGTCAGTTTTTGCTTTAAATTTCAAGTGTTGAAGGTTAGGCAGCCTGCTATTTGGAATGTTGAGTTGGAGGAATCTAGGAAATGTTATGCCCCTAAAGTTATTTAATTAATATTTTCTGAAGCAGATAGCATGAATGAGCAATATGCTGAGTCAGCATTGTCTATGTTGTAGGACTATTAATCATGAAATAATAATGACTCCTTCTGGTAAGAGTCTATCTAAGATGACTCAGACAAACGAGTTACTATCCTCATCCCATAGGACTTCAATGGAAAGATTCCTCCTCACTCTATCTCTGATTTCAGTGTTTAATATTACTCACCATCATGGAATGCTTTCCAATCTAAACCATTCCCATCACAAGGGTAAGCACCTTATCTTCAGAAGGCTTAGAGTCATTTGTTTAACAACAATAGTCTGAACTCTTTCTACATGAAAACAGCACACTAAACTGTAGAGTCAAGTTGTCTTGTGGCCTACAACCAAGCAAGGGAAAAAAAGATGATGCACTATTTTTGTAAGTCATGGTATACGATAATAGTTAAAATTGATATAATTCTTACTAGCATAGCAAAAAGCACTATACTAAGAACTTTACTCAAAATAACTGATTTACTCCAATGACACTTAAATAGTATCATTATCCCCATTTGATAGATAAGGAAACTGAGAGTTGCTTGAGTTACGGGTTCAAGGTCTTCATGGCTAGAAATGGTATAGCCAAAAGTTGTTAATTAAATGAAGTTTGAAATTTTCTAAAGTATTTTCAATACTCTCACATCTGTGACCTCAACGATCCCGTCAACAACCTTTATTTAAAAGGAAAATAAATCTACTCTGCATTTCAATGTGCCAAGCAAATATCTCTATTTATTATCAAGCTATCTAGCTCAACTTCTTGTAGTAATAGTTCTCAAAGGATAAACTTACAAAGAACATTAAACTGGACTCTGGTACCTCTATATCAATCATCATGGTGTTTTATCAGTTAAGTCATAGTGTTGAATTGCTAATATATCAATCTTCTTTGATCCAAAGGAAATCATAAAAAAAAATAACTCAAGACTATTCTTTCCTGCTGAATCCAATGAGCCATGCATAATATTTATTTCTATGGTCACAAGTAGGCACCAGTGAAAACATTCCTGAAATGCTGATTCATTTAAAATTATCTTGATATAACTTATTTAAATGATTTCCTGCCCTCATTCACCAAGCTTTTATTAGAAGCCTATTATTCAGTACAAAGCATATTGGAAAACAGAGAGATGAGCCCCCTTGTCAACCTGGCCCTCACACTATATTATATATAGTCAGGGAAAGAAACAGGATCTATACATAAATAAAAACAGTGTATAGTAAAAACTAGGAGAGGCCTGAGAAAATAACACCCCCAATTTTGAGGTGCTCAAACTAGGCCTTGTAGGAAAGAGGTTTTTTAGTTGAAATTTGAAAGTGGGAGAAAAATAATGCACATTATATTAAAGTTTAGCAAAGCAAAGAGACTATGTCATGTACAAAGAGAAAAAAATGGTTTCACAAAAAATGTAGGCTGGCTGTATAAGATCTTGTGACTTTCATACAATGAAGAACCTTTTTGAAATACTGAAAAGGAAAAAAAATGTGCCAAGGCAGAATTCCATACCAAATAAAAAAAAATTATTTTCTTCACCTCTCAAAATTAAGGTGAAGAAAATACTTATGAACATATAAAAGCTATATGAAGTCATCAACAACAAACCCCACCTTACATGAAGTGTTAAAGGATGTCCTTTAGACAAAAGAAAAATAATATGAGATGGAAATGTGACTCTTCACAAGAGAACAGCTGAAAAGGTAATTATGGGGTAATATGCAAGATGTTTTTCTTCTTTAAATATCTGTAAAATATAATCATTACTTAGGCAAAATAATATCAGTGTGTATAGAATTTATAATCTATATAAACATAGAATTTATTACAACAGTAACATAAAGGTGGGAGAAGGAAAAATAGAAGCCAACTATTGTAGCATATACTCTGTGTATATGTGGAATAGTTCATGATCACTTGAAGATAGACTATAATGAGTTAAAGATGTATAAATCCTAAAGTAATTACTAAGCAAACAAAACAAAGAACTTATAAACCTACAAAGAAGATAAAAAAGAATGACTAAAAAATTTTCATTAATCCAAGTGGATAAAATATATTTAATTAATCCAAAGGTAAAAAAGAGAGAGAGACAAAAACAAAAAACTAGATGGGACAAATAGAAGACAAATTTCAAGGTCATATGCTTAAACCTAATCATGCCAATAATCACATTAAATGCAAATAGTTTAAACACCTAATCAAAAGGTAAATATCATAAGATTGGATTAAAAAATAAGAACCAATTATATGCTGCCTACTTTAAATATGAAAATACAAACAGATGGAAGAAAATATGTCTTGCTAACACTAATGAAAAGAAAGCTGGATTGTCTTTATTAATATCAGATAAAGTGGATTTCAGAGAAAAGAATATTACCAGGGATGAAGAATGTAATTTTATAGTGATGAAGGGATCAATTCATTAAGAGGATGTAAAAATCTTAAATATTTATACACCTAAAAACAGAACTTCAGAATACATAAAACAAAAACTGATAGAATTGCAAAGAGAAATAAACAATCCATAATAACTAAGACAATTCCTAACTGGTTTCATCTAGCAAAAACCTATTAAACCTCTAAATACAAGACATGTGTTAGATATAAAAGAGACTATAAATGACTTTAGACTCCTCAAGTGCATACCAAAAGATTTGTATAATAATTACTACTCACTCTTTCAATATTTTTTGTGATTTTATTTTTTAACTAGTTCACAAACTCTTATTTAAGTAATAATAATAATTAATAATACCTCTCTAGCTTGGCGTGACCTAGGTGCCCAGGTGTGATGGTTAATTTTATGTGTCAACTTGCCTGGGATACAGGGTGCCCAGATAGCTTGTTAAACAACATTATTTCTGAGTGTCTTTAGAGGTTTTTCCAGAAGACACTAGCATTTGAGTAAAGCAGTCCACTCTCACTAGTGTGGGTAGGCCTCATCCAATTGGTTTAGGAAGAGAATAAAATGATGGAGTAAGGAAGAATCTCTCTCTCTTTTTTTTTCCTCACTCTCTCTCTCTCCCTCTTGACTTGCTCTCTCTCTCTCTCTCTTGACTTGAGATGGGACATTGATCTTCTCCTGCCCTTACCAGGCCTGGTTCTTCAACCTTTAGATCCAGACTAGGGTCTACACCATCTGCTCTCCAGCTCTCAGGACTTCAAACTATAACACCAGCTTTCCTGAGTCTATATCTTGCAGGCTGAGACTTGTCAACCTCCATAATCACATTAGCTAATATTCCATAGTAAATATATCTCCTTCCTATTTGTTCGATGTTTCTGGAGAACCCTAATATGCCAAGATATAAAATTCAATGTACCAGATTTCTGGGCTTGGGGACATCTAAATATTTGCCATAAATCCTTTTTTTTTTTTTATCGAGGCAGCTACAAGTAAATAACAATAATACACATCCTGAAGAAACTACTCTGACAAAGGCATATGAAAAAAATCCAGTTATCCCTGGGGAGATGAGGGAAACTACCCAAAGGAGGTTCCAGATGCTGAGTATGAAGACTGAGGGGAACCCACTGGAAAGGACAGTGCCAGGGATGGAGCACAGCAGGTGCAAAGCACTAGAGCATACTGAGATCACTAACACCGTGTAGATGCCCACAGTCCAGGTGCATCCTGGCGATCAGCATACAAAGACATCTGAGTGCCCCACAGGATCACCTGTTCAGACATGAGGGCATTTCCAAGTCATGTAGCCACTGGTCTCTAATCTGCAGGTAGTAAGGATTTATTTGTATTATAAACAGAATTTGTGCAGGCTCAGCACCCATAGCACAGTGGTTATGGTGCCAGTCACATACACTGAGGCTGGCAAGTTCAAACTCAGTCTGAGCCTGCTAAACAATAATAACAACTGCAACAACAACAAAAAAGCTGGGCTTTGTGGAGGGCATCTATAGTCCTAGCTACTTGGGAGGCTGAGGCAAGGGAAGCACTTAAGCCCAAGAGTTAGAGGTTGCTGTGAACTGTGACACCATGGCACTCTACTGAGGATGACATACAGAGACTCTGTCTCAAAAAAGAGAGAGAGAGAGAGAGAATTTGTGATTTATTAGAAATATTCAGCATAAAGCAACAGTTTCTCTTGCCCAGATACCAAAACTTCCTATTCTCATGACAGGATTTTAAACCCTTTCTGATCCTTCATTGGACCTCACCAGTTATGATGCTTTTCCCGTTCTGCTCCAGTATCAGAAGATCTCCAGCACCTCTCTGTGCCTCTCACTCCATGACTCGAGGTGAGTGACACTGCTGAGCACATTCTGTGGCCCTCACACACAGCTGGTCACTGGTTAAAGGAGGAAACAGCCTGCTCAATTTGAAAAACTGACAGTTATTTTAGCACACACAAAGTTGATGGGAAGAATGGGCGGAGCTGATCAGTACTGTGGACAGTAGGGATTTACAAGGAGGTCCTACGAATGGTGGGAAAAATTACTCATCCAGACAATGGAAGTTGCAGTTGTGAACAGCTACGACCTTCACTCATTAGATAAGAAGGAGAGCAGAGAAAAGGTGCAGCCAGGCCCTTTTTACAGGAGAAACCTTGTCTTTCATGCAGTGAGCAATGTGAGGGTATAAATTCCAGAAAGAAGGGAAGACCATTATCTCTGACACTGAGGAGAGGCTCAATGGGAAGATGCATTTTATAATAAAAAAATCACCAAAGGATTGCATGGTTTGCAGCAGGAGAAATGTGGAAAGAAAGAACCATTTTCTACTGTGGGACATGCAAGGGGAAGCCAGGGCTTCGTCCTGGAGGTGGCCTCAAGAAGTATCACACTCAAGTGAATTTTAAATAAAAATAAACAAAAAACAATTCTTGTATGTAACCTAAAATAGGTAGTAAAGTCATCAGGCGAGTTCATATTTATGTTTTCATCTTTTAAAACTGTAAGATAATTACCAGTAACCCACCACCCTCTTTCCTGCCCTCCAAATAAATACAAGCTGGGATGTCTGCAGGTGGCAGGAGAACTGAATTGGTTAAACACATCCCTGGCGAAGCCGCGCATGGAGATGACCCGTGGAAGATGAGAGATAACGAATCCCGTCCGCATGATTACAGAAAAGAAGTCGTTTCTGATACAAAACCAATGGCAGGGGATGTGGAGAGGAGGCCCACACTGAGGAGACCCTCTGACGGCAGCAGGACCACAATCCCTTAGGGGATATGCAAGGTGGCTCCCTGCACAGGAAATCAAGGATGCTTTTTCATATCAGAAACGACATTCAAGACATGTTCAAACACTGAGATGAGAGAATGAATATTTTTGTCAGACGGACTAGCATAAGAAATGGTACAGAACAAAGAGGATGAAACATTTATCTAGAAAACAGCGGCTAACCCATGCAGTGGGGCCAAGTCAAGGGTCCTGGCCAGGCCATCATGAGAGAGGAGGCTGGAAAGGGAACAGCCATAGGAGAAGGTCCACAGAGGCCCTGAACAGCAGGCTGACCTGTAGGAAGCCACAGAAAGCATCTGGCCGGGAGATGGGATATGTGTTTAGGATGGGTAAGAAGGGAGCTGGTTACAAAACTCAGCCAATAAAGAGCCAAGCTAGCATGGTAGCAATAGGGGCAGATAGACAGACTCAGGAGATAGCACAGAAGCAAGTGGGGGCAGAGGAGGGTTGCAGGATTTCTGGAAAGCAGGAGAGCCTCGGGCTCTAAAGGCCCTTTTTGAATTCCCTCTTGTTATCCATGAACTCCAGACTGGAGTTTGTAATCTGAGTCTGTTCATGCCAACATGCCCCATAAAGATATAAAGGCAGATACACGGCTCACAAATAGACGTACACAGAGATCTAAAGATACACAGATAGGCTGATACCAGGGAACAGCGGCTGGTAGATCCAAGTACAATGTATAATTGGAAGGACACCTGTTTGTTATTCCAGAAGTCAAATGTGCATGACAAAGAGGGGGAGGATGTTCCAGACTTTGGCTCCAGACCTTTCTAAAAACTGGGTGATAGGTCAGAGCCCAAGTAGGAAAAACAAGAGTTCTCACTTTTTCCAAACCAGTTCTTCTATTTCTTTACTATGCAACATTACCAGTATAACAGGCTCGCCTGTTGACTGAACGTAAATATACACCTACCCCTTTTCCCAGAACGCCTCGAGTCCATTTACATGCACAGAGAACTCCAGTTTTGAGTTTTCTTCCTAAATACAGACGGTACAGGGAGTGACATGACACTTGTCCATTCAACCACATTAGGGCTTTGAGCCTCAGGGATGTACCAGGTATTTCAAAACCTCAGGTTCAAGCCTTTAAGCCAGCCCCAAGGCCTTTAGGAGAGCTGTAATCCCCAGGTAAGCCCAGCCCCTGCGAGTTGACGGGTTACAGCGCTGGTGATGGCAGTTTGCACATTTCATGATCCCAGGGTCAGTTGCCAGGTTCTGGCTGTGCGGTGACTCTGGAATTGCTAGGTAGCCGTGGGTCGGGTTTGTGGGTTCATGCGATGTGATAACCTAGTAATAACAATTAACTCTATCACATTCTAAGGGAAGTGTGGTAAGCATCCTACCCAGGAATGGTGGTTTAGAAAGCAGGGGTAATTACAGCTCTGCCCTCTAAATTGTATGGTTGCTCTATCTCTACAAGCAGGCCACTTGATCACAAACGAGGTGACGTGCAACTTTCATTGAGAAACCAGGCAGCTGTGTGAAACAGTGAAGAGAGTTACCCATATAGAAATCTGAATTTTTTTACTGGGTACATGAAAGTGAAGATCTTATCCATTCAGTGTTAACGAGAGAGATAAAAGGACTTGAAAAGAAGAGGGATAAGGCAGTAGGCAACTGGATCTCATCTTTGAATAAAATTCTTTGTTCTCTGCATTTGATTGGAGATTGAGTGAACAGCTTCCTGGTTAGTGAGTCCTACACTGGGAAGCAGAAAAATGCCTTGTGTCCTAGTGGCCTCTGGCCCACGGGCAGCTGGCTATCTACCAGCATAACCCTACACCCCCTGCTTTTTTGTTCTCATACAATGATGAAAGCTCTTGACTCGACTCGGGTTTGAATCCTGCGACTTGCCAGCTCTATCACATTAAATAAACTACTTGCCCCGACAACCTCATGTTCCTCATCTGTAAATGTGGACTGGCAGTTGTCCTAGATGGTTCTTGAAAGAGCATGTAGAAAAGCTTTGCACACTCCAAATACCGAAGAAGAAATGATCGTCCTACCATGTACTTGTCACCTGAGGCGCCATGATTATGGAAATGTACCGTATATAAACACGAAAGGGAAAACCAGCATGGGATCTTTTCAAAAGCAGCCCATTTTTAAATGTGCTATTATCATTGCTAAAGTAGCACCATTTCAGTTGGATAATAATGCAGATTCTATTAAGCAAGGCCAGATGAAGAAAGAGCATCATAGCTAAGTAGGAAAATATTATGTGGTCGGCCATGGTTACTGCCTAGATGATGAAACCAAATATACTTGAACTGAATGAAAACCTTGCCAGCAGTGTGTTCCGTAACAATCTTTCCCGCCCCGGGAAAGGAGGGTAAGTCGGATTCTCTCGCTGGTCTTAAATACATGTCTATCAGATCGGAATATCTGCGATAACGTGTGGAATACTTTACAATCTCATTTCCTGTCATAAAGAGACAAAACTACGTCTCGATGTCCGTTTTCCCCAAATAGCTAACCAAAGAAAAGAAGTTGTTTTATGTTTATTAAAGGGGACATAAACTAAAAACTGGCACTAGAGAAAATCATGACAGATGTCTGAGGTTAAGACCGTTTAGAAATTCTCTTAGGGCTTTGGAAATGGTACCACTCTCTGCTCAACCCTGACTCCAAACTTCGCCACTCCCTCTCTCAAGCCAACCTTGATGAAAACCAGCCCCACGTCAGACTTAGCTATGTGGGAACCTGCCGTGTCCTATTCCCCAGCATGTTTGAGAGCCTTTAATGGGTGAGGTCAGGATGGGATCCCCGTAATTTAGTATGCAGAATGGTACCAATGAAGGCTTCAATGACAGCTAATCAGTACCTTTTCTTTTCTCTTTTCTAAGACATTATTCCACAGAGGTCCAGATTTCCCCGGCCTGTCAGTCATTATAACTACAAGCTGTCCTAGCACATTTGAAAGCCATGGAGTAGCTAATTTGCCAATATAGATTTAAAAAAGACGAGACAGCTTATGGTGGTCTCTCTGACGTCTCCCACACAAAGAAGACTGAAGCGCACAGGGGCTTTCTTTTCCTGATGACGGACTGTTGTCTAAACATTGATTGCCTCTCTTCCCCCCCTCCCCCGTACTTTTTTTCCCCATCTGTGTACCTGGACACCAGCAGCCATAGACTTCACTCAGAGTCCATCCGTGAACATTACCGGCTCAACACATTGACAAATAAGCCATTTACAGGTCAGAGCTAGCGGAGAAAAAAATAACACTCATGGATCTTAACTAAGCCTTGAGTGAATGTTTCCTATCTGCTCAAAAGACTTGCATGCTTCTTATGCCAATGAACTCTAGCATATACAACAGAAAATGAACTAACTCATGTTAAAGTAATTTCATAATGCAAAAAAAAAAAAAAAAACTATACAGATGCAAGGTATTTGAGAAATCCATTGTGTATGTATCTCATTTAGGACTAAAGAGGCCCTGGGACAATTTTCCCCCGCCTGCTTCACACAGAACAAGTAGACACTGATTTAGAATCAGAGCCAGGGTGAATTCTGAGTTGATCGTTTATCAACAATCACGGACAACTTATTTAATTTCTCTGGGCCTTCATTCCTTAGTTGTGCATAGAGATGATGTACCTACCTCCCAGGGTTGTCAGGAATACTCGTGAATTAAATTTACATAAAATGTTTAATAATCTCCAGCATGTGGCAAGCTATCAATAAATAGTAGATATTTGTATCATTAATAATATTGGACTACCAATTTCCTGTGAAGACCCAAAGCAGAGGCCATTTTTCTCATAATAGACCACACAGAACATTTAACACATATATGATATTAACTATGGGCCTTGCATCATTCTGTGAAGAAATTGAGGCACAGAGAGCTGAAGGAATTTGCCCAAGATCTCACAGCTAGTACATGGGTAATCTGGATTTGAACCCAGGCAGTCTGGCTGCAGATTCTGTGCTGCTAATCATTACACTATAAAATAAATATACTCTAAATGCTGAAAGCCTGTGTACCTGTAGTCCTTATGGTTATAGAAAACAGAAGCACATTTACATGAAGTTGAATAGGAAGAGTTTACCGTAAGGCTAATGGGGACGCTTGACATCATGGAGTCAGTTTCCCAGTCTTGAATCAGAGAAGCTAGAACTAGGAAGCAGCTCTGAATTCCCAGCATCACTGGGGAATTTAACAAATGGAGCCGAAGCTCTGGGGGTCCAGGGAGCCCACACCTTCCCCCTGGTTCCATCTTTAGCTGTTTCCATCTTCTGTACTTAGGGTCCTAAACCTTTTACTCTTTTCCCACTATTCAATTCCTCCATAATCCAATCTGAGATTCCAAGGAAAGGAATCGGTGTGATGCCCTTAGGCGTAGTGTCCATCCCTGAACCAACCATCTGCCCATCTGGGAGGGGGTCACGGCACAAATGTGGCTACTCCATTCACCTGCAGCAGAAACTCCAGAGAAAGAAACCATCCATGGTCACTTCCAAATTGACCTTCCCCATCGTGACCATGCTGTCTTTTTGTCCTTCCCATCATGGATGAACTGAGCCTTTGGAAACAGGGATCCTAAAAAGTAAACCTTGTCTCTACCTTTACTGGCTGGGTGGCTTTAGACATTCTGACATGCTGGGGCATTGAGGGGACGCAACGTGGTCTCTGCCACCAATAGCCCCAGCCGTCTCCACAGCTTCGATCTGTGTGTGGCCCAAGGCTCTTTGCTGTTACATTCTGTCTGTCAGGTCTCTTCTCACCTTCTGTCCCCATGAGAGGGACCCATTTCCCACTCTCTTTGAAAATGCTCTAAACTTTCTCTTTGTTCTTCCTAAATAAAATCTCTCTTTGTTACCCTGAAAAAAAGAATTCCCTCTGTCCATTGACCTATGTGGATTCTGTCTCTTGAACGGGCCCTCCCTGGTGCCATACGTCACATGGTGACAGTCCTGTGGAGGGGAAATAAAGACAGCAATGGAAGGAGAAAAGAAGGGATGGGCTGGGTTTCCACCAACACAGAGTAGCTCGGAAAGATTCACTGAGCAGGTAACATCTGAGCAAAACCCCAGAGGAGGCGAAGAAGCCAGCCATCACCTCCGTGGGGGACCTGCAGGATAAACAGCACTGAACTCTCACTGAACACTGAGCAAGGCTCATGACGACAAGTTGCCACCCAACAAAGAGCTCCAGCAATCCCCACTGAGGACGGACAGCTGACGGGCCACCTTTCCATCACGTGTACCAGGAACTGCCAGGGGAGCTGGGAAACGTGGAGCCAGTTTCATATTAAAATAATAATTACATGAATTTTAGGGCTCACAAGGCTCCTCCAGTTCATCTGACCCACCATTTCCATTTTACAGACCTAGACCCACCCAGAGACCTATGAGTTCACATGCCCAAATCCACACAGGTGATTCGCTTTGAAACTTGAACTCTGGTCTCCTAATTCTTAGAGTTCAGTGGTCTTTCCTCAGCACCCCTGTAGGCTTCCCACATGGGTAATTGGAACAAGTCTCAGGTTCCCTGGAGAGAGATAATCAGAGATCTACCTCCACCAAGAATGCCAAATCCCTAGATAAGTGAACACATACACCCTTATCACTCCATCATATCTTTGGATACACATGAAGGAGTGGGCAACAGTCCACAGCCCTAACAAAGACATAGCAGCAATACCAACGCATGCCCTGCATCATGTTTTAGGTTTTCTTGGCCCGTATCACAAGATCCGAGTCTTCAGATTCTCCTGGAGCTCCAGACCTCGTGTCAGTTGCTTGCCTTTCCTCTCCTGCACAGGTGGCATTTGTCCTTTGGGGTAGTAAGATCTTTGCTCTCATTAGCCACAGGAATGCCCAAGGCAGCATTCCCAGCTGTAGAAACCAAAACCCTGGGAACTACCAGAAACCCAATGACCATAGCAATAACAGAAGAATGTCAATGGCATAACCTCTTCAGCCACTTCCAGACTATCACCTTTCAGAACTCTCAGGAGGATGCTCATGTTTTCATGCCACAAAGACGAAGGCTTTTGGTTTTTTTCCTAGAAAAAGATCGTAATATTGCTTCTATATTCGTTTGCTCTATTTGGGGACCTTAAAGCAAGTGTAGCCATTGCGTGTCAACTCCTAACAGTGGCCCCAAAGGTCTGTGATGATTGCCTCAAGAGGAAACAGTCACTCAGTACATCTGAAAATCCAACAGGTGCCAGCCTGCCTTCCTAAGCTAAAGGTTCCCCTCATGTGCCTGGCCTAATTGTGAGCCTTGTATATATATTTTTCTATATTTACTAAAGATTTATTTGATTACAAACATCATTAGCATCATAAGCAAATATGTATTAATGTTTATTTCTATACAAGGCGCTGGGACAGACAGTGGCAATCCCAAGACACTCCCTCTAAGACGGTTACTGTGCAGTTCAGAACAGCAGAGGCAAAAAGGGCTTCAGCGATTTTCTAATTCAACTTAAAGTTGGAGATGCCGAGGCCAGGGTGGTTGATTTATTCAATCTCACATGGGTAGGGGAGATGTATGGATTAAAAGGAATAAAAAGATTGTAAAAAGCTACCAGGAGGTTATCGATGCATTGGGAAAATTTAGTAGTAATACACTGTAATTCCAGTGAAATAAACACAACATCACATTAATGATTATTTCCATAGAGAAAGGTTGTCGTGTATGTTGGACACAATGTGAGTTTTAAATTGGCTTCCATTTTAAATATGGTGGAGCATGAATTCCATACTCTTGGGAAGTGGCATTGGGCTGGTTAGGGGAGAATGTGGAGAAAGGGGCCTTCATGTTTTCCCTTCCTTGTTTCTGTGACAGCACGCTATGACACCTTTGCATCATAAGGAGCCCCTAATTTTATTTAATAACAAATTTTAAGCAAATGAACTCAAGTTGACTATGAACAAAGCTGGGCATGCAGAAGAGTCTGGAAATCAGGGTAAATGTAACTCGTGCAAGAGAAGGACCAAGCCATCAATCCATGAATGGATCAATAAACTGTGGTATATGTATACCATGGAGTACTATGCAACCCTAAAGAAAAACAGAGACTTTACCTCCTTCATGTTTACATGGATAGAACTGGAAAATGTGCTTCTTAGCAAAGTATCTCAGGAATGGAAGAGAAAGTATTCAATGTACACAGCCCTTTTATGAAACTAATCTATAGCTCTCAAACGAGAGATACAACTTAATTCTAGCCCAAGAATATGGGGAGGGGAGAAGGGCAGTTGGGTGGTGGGAGGGTGACTGGAAAGATCACCTATATATCTGTCTAACAAGGGTACAAGTGAACTTTTCTAGAACTAGAATATAAATGTGTTGATACAATGACTAAGCAAATGACATGAAATTTATGTTAACCAGCTTGATGAGAGTGTTTCAAATTGTATATGAAACAGCAAAATGTACCCCATGTTTGCATCAATGTATACAGAGACCAATTAATAAAAAAAAAAAATGGAAAAAAAAAAACAAGTGTCACCATATTCCTCATTCCTCTACCCATTCCAGCCTCAAGTAACTTTTGCTCTACTCCTACGATGTGGTATCAGCTTTGTTAGCTGCTGCATATGAGTGAGAGGTGCTGTGTTTAGCTTTCTCTTCCTGGCTTATTTCACTTTGCATAATATCCTCCAACTTTATTCACGTTGCCATGAATGACAAGATTTTGTTCCCTTATAGGAGGGAGTAGTGCTCCATTGTGTAGACATATCACATTTTCTTTGTCCATTCATTTGTTGCCAGATACTTGGGGTTGATTCCTTATTCTGACTGTTGTGACTCGTGCTGGCAGATACCAAAACCAGCTAAGGACACAATTAAAAAAGAACAGGCCAAGATCCCTGATGAACATGGATGCAGAAATTCTTAGCAAAATACTAGCAAACCAAGGACGACAAAAAATTTTTTTAAAAAATTACATCATGATTGAATGGGATTTATCCATGGGATGCAAGAATGGTTTGAGACACTCAGATCAATAAATGGCATACTCCCATCAACAGAATGAAGGACAAAAATTATATAAGCATTTACGTAGATGCAGAAAAAATATTTAATAGCATGCAGCAGACTTCTGTTCTCCTAGACCTCACCCTTCCTGAGTATCCTCTCTCAGTAAAATAAGAAGAGGGATAGAGAAAAGCAGACCTACAAAAAAAAAAAAAAAAAAAAAAGAAAGAAAGAAAGAAAAGAAACTGTCTAAAGTAAAGTGGGCTAATGTAAGAATTTTCACAGAACTCTAACAACATGTGACACTTATCCATAAATTTGCAAAAACTGATATTCTCAAATTTTAAGAAAGCAAAGTGAATTGGATTGTATCTCAGTTTCTATTTCTTTCTAATAATTCATATTTATGAACTTTTTTGTAATTAAAAGCGATGAAAAACAGGCGGGGTCAATGTGGGCTGACTAGTTATTTGATTTTTGGAAGTGATTTTTAGGAATCTAACTTTCTGGTAGTATTTTTCAGTATGCTCAGATATAAATGAACTCTTGTACAGAAGCTGTAGCTTGTGATAGATTGTATGTCACAAGATTAAGTACTCAGTCAAAATATATTCAAAATATTAAGGATTATAGCAAAGAAATATTGACATAATGAAGAAATATGAAGCCTTCTTAAAAAGAAAAAAAAAACTTAAACCAATAAGTAGTATATGGAGAATATATAAATAAATTCCTGCCAGAAATTTCCAGGAACTAGAATAATGCAAATAAATGGATATCAATAATGTAATTTAAAAATTTTTAACTAAATTTATTTACAGAATAAAAGAGTATAAAGCTATGATATATTACTAAAAACAGTATATATAGGTATTCAACTAAGACAATTTCCAACCTCCATTGTCTTAATGTTACAAGATTTAAAAAATAACGTCCATTTATCATTTGCCTATTGCTGAATTATACTTTAGTATTTTATGTAAGTTGATTTAATAAAATATATTTATAATGTACTATAATAGTGCCCGAGACACAGGAACCGCAGGAATTAGCACTATTGTTTCATCTCTATTCATCACCAATTTAGTCTTTTATAAACGGAAGAAAAATAGGAAAAGGGGAAGGAAGTTCTGGGATCTGTCAAGATTAATTGTGCTGCCAGTGTTGTTAATCTGTCTCTATTCAAAAGAGAACAAAAAGAAAGCTCCTGAAACAAGATTCAGTGAAAACGCCCTCAAGAACCCTAAAAGTCCTCACGGTGTTATTAATGAAGCCCTAATTCCTACTTTTCAGGGACAATTTTTTAACATTTAAACTTGGGAGTTCCCAACAGGAGGCTTTCTGGGGAGCAAGCTGCGGACATCTGTGTTCTGCACTGACAGTGTGGGTGGCTGTGAGCGTCTTTAGAGACATTTTGGAATGCCCCTGTACGGTGCTGTGCAGAACGAGCGGGTTCCTGTAATTATATCACACAAACCCTCCCACTGCAGGCAGCAGAGACTTTACACACGGAGCAAGTGAAAGGCTGTATTTTCAGGGACTGTTTCCTTAGCGAGTAACAAGAGTGGTGAAATAATAGTCTTTTATTTATAGAGTTCCTTAGTTCAAAGAACTCAAAGGAAGCAGTAGTCATGATCTCATTAACTTGCAAAGCAGTTCTGGGAGAAAGCAGAGAACCAGTAGCTACGCTCTGCAAACAGAGAGATGTGGACTTGGGAAGTCGTATGTGAGACCCAGTTATCTCTGTGGCCATCTGTGACGGGCGCAGTTGGGGGGGACAGCCCTGAGATCCCACACTGCACAAAGCTGTGCCCTCAGCTGCCTCCCGGCAGCCTTCCGGGGGTGCCCATTGCACTTGGTAGTGGAATTGACCTTTGTTTTCTTCTAAGACATTTTCCAGCCCCTGCAACCCTATGGCTGTTAAGATTAAAAATGTTGTGTTAAGTGGAGGACTTGACCTTGGAGTGACTACAGAGCTATGAACAACCGTGACGTTTAGTGCTGTGGTTAAGTTGTTCATCGATATAAAATTGTAGACTCTTTGCCTTGGAAAATTTACAGTCTTTCCCTGGGTTTCTCAAGTGGATAAAAAGGAGAGATTTAATGAGATTGGCTTACCATTGAGCTAACTGAGTAGTTATTCAAACACAAATTTTCTGTGATTCAACATTTCTAGTTTTCATCAAGAAAGCAGAGTAATAATTTGTCGACAAACTTTGGGGATGAAAACATTTTTTGCTCAGAGTTGGTCCAGTACCTATAGCTGCCCCGACTCTCCTACCATTCTAGTAAGCCAGAAGATGACAGGTGTGAAAGTCAGAACTGACTGGTTCAATTTATCTTTAACTTCAAACTTACTTTTGCTTAAAGGATATTATTAATATTCAATGAGATGATGTATGTAAAGTGACTAACACACAACAGATGCCCCCCCCAAAAAAAATAATTGAATTCCTGTCCCAGTGACTTAGCAGCAGGACCTTCCCTGGTGAATCATTGTCCAAATAGGTACGTCTTGGGAAAAATAAGTTTTCTGTAATTTATTTTAAATGATGATCCGCACAAAATAATATTTTAATATTAAAAATTATTTCCATGTAGAACTTCACCTGGAATTCAAATTAATTATGCGTATGTAGAAAATTAGAATAGAGGTATGACCTTCGTTGTTTCACTCTAAATAAAAACTAGTGTTTATATCACATAATTACAATTGGAGTACATGTGAAAAGCAATGCTAAGTGATTATATTTTGAGCTAAATTGGGAATGGCTTATAAGACACACATCCTTGATGTAAAATATTTCTAGAAGCTACTGTCCTTGGTAAGGAACAATCACATCAAGTCCCTTCCGAAAGCAATTGTGTGCGTGTGAATTTGGGCAAAGCCTTCTCACTGTTGTTATCTATTGCTGCCTAACAAATGGCCGCATATCACGCATGACAATATCCCCCACACACACTTATTATTTGATACTTTATTTATGTGGGTTAGGAACGTGGACACTGCTAAGCAGAGTCCTCTGCTGTCCAGTGAAGGTGGGCCCCGAGTCTGTCCTTCCATCTGTCCCCTCCATGTGCTTTCAGCTCATTCTGCCACGGCTGATGGCATCGACTTGCCACGTGGACCTCTGCAGAGTGACAGAGTGTTCCATAAAGCCAGCGGACAGTTTTCTAGCAAGACGGAGTCAAAATATTTTGTAATCCTGTCACAGAAGAGGTAAGCAGTCACCTGTGTCCCACTGTATGTTAAGCGAGACTGGATCCAGCCCTATAAGGACACAAACGCCCCATACAGCAGGGTCATTGAGAGGGGACTTTGAAACCTGCTCACTGGGTTTTCTCTAAAGTGATACTTTAAATATTTTTCTTTGTGTCCAGAAAATTAAGTAAAATTTAAAACTTTGCATTAGGCTTAAGAAATAATGTACAAAATTGGAGCACAATCTAGACAGGTTATGTCTTTGAGTTAAGCAAGTGCTGAGGTGTTTGCAATCTCATTCAGACACCTGAGAATTAAAACCCAGCTGAATCTGGCCAAGATGTGAGAAGTAATTGTGATAACTGAGTGGCCACTGAAATTTATATACTGAGGAACTTTTTTGACAGAGGGAAGTTTATGATTTTTAAAACGTTTTTGTAGTTCTATTTTTCTTTTTTTTCTGTTTGCTGTAGGGAAGTACTTGCCTTGATCTGTGCCTGACTGCAGGTGCCTCAGACCTTCCTGGGCTCATATCTCTCTCCGTCATCTACTCACCAGATGCCTCGACCAGTCATCTTTTTGCCTTATTTTCCTCACCTGTCAAGTTGGATTATAGGGACATTTAAAACCAATTAGTACACAAAATACATATTCTGTAAATGAAAACTATTCTAAATGAGTTTTTCTCACACCTACCTCAGATAATTCTTCTGTTGGACTAATTCACTTCTGTATGAGCCAGCCAACAGCAAATGTTGGTTGATTGCTGACATGGGGCACGTTGGTTTATACGATGGCATAATCTGTGGATATTAGAAAGGACGTGACATTTTTGTTTTGTCCAATGTAGAGGAAGAAGCGGGATGCGACAGAGACAGAGAAAAGGCCATCTAACAGCCTAGGGGCTCAGCAGAGGTCTGTGCATCTAACTGACGAGGACTGCAGTACATTAAAGAAAAATTATTACCGATGACAGAGAAAATCGCACGTGAAAAGGCTTCTAGGGTTCCGTGATCTCACGTCCTCTCAGTACCTGATCTGGATGCAGGGTCAGCCTCCCCCTGCCAGAGGCAGGGCTCAGTCACTCTGGACCCAGGTTTCCGTTCTGCCCCACATCCGATGGCTCTAGCTGGTGGCCAGAAATGGAGCCATTCTTCTGCCTCTCAAACTGGGCTCCTGTGACCCCAAAGTGACCCCACGCCTATTCCCTCATACACACTCCTAGCGCTGAAGCTCCCAGCCTGTGCTCTGTGGCCTCCAGGCATGCCCAGTGCTCCCATCTGTAAATGCTGAAAACTCTTCAACTTCACATGCGACTGTGTCCTGGCAGCGCCGATGGAGAGCCCGTCTGGAGCCATCCAGGTGGATCTGCTCGTGCTTTACCGTCTGGGCCTCTGGTGGCTGCTGGGAACACAACTATCAGCTAAGTTGGTAGAAAACCTGAATGGTTTTATTCAAATCAGGATCTATAAAACATTTAGTACTAATAAATTGCTTGTCATAACTCACGAATGAGCACGTGTGGAGACCTCATACAGGTGACTCTCTAAGGATAAGAAGAATGGAACTCTTGAAAAGCTTTTATACCTATCAAGGGATTGTAGATTTTATCACAGAAAGGCAAAGATAGTAAAAATTGATGTTTTCTTTAAGACTTAGAGAAATACATTACTATGTTTGATTGATTCAAAGTAAACCCTTGAATATTACAGACTGTGTGGGGGAGATTTTTTAACTAATCTGTATTAGACTTGGCCCTGGTTAGGCTGCCTCCTGTATGTTTCACGTGGAAATTTTAGCTAAAATAAAAGGTTAGTTTATAGAATGGACAGAGGAAATGAGAAACACTGAGTATTCTTTGTTGTTCTTAATTTTTTGAATGTATGCTGACTTACTCTTCAGTCTTTTAAAATATGGACGGTGCTTGTGGCTCAAAGGAGTAAGGTGCCGGCCCCATATGCCGGAGGTGATGGGTTCAAACCCAGCTCCAGCAAAAAACTGCAAAAAAAAAAAAAAAGGATAGATAGAGGAATCCCAAAAGATGTGGCTTTTGGGACTCTGAAGAAACAGCCTACAGGGGATCTTCTTTTATTATTATTGTGTAAACTTTGGTATTATAACACAATTCAAAAAAACATAGAAAGCACAACTTTACATAATATGTTATAAATTACTATGGAAAATAACTTTTTTCTATTTCTTGGGTTGAGATAAAACACTGTTGTGTCACATTTACAGATTTTAGAATCTTTGGTTACATTAAAAAGAACTAATACTCTATCAGGTAGAAATTCACTTGGGAACTTCTCTATCTTGGTACCCTATATATCTACTGACCACCAAATAAGAGAACACGAATGACAAGTATTTTTCTCACTATAATTTGATATATAACAAGAGAATTTCTAACGAGAAATGCACAGATCATGCTGTGGATTTGGTACGGGGCACACTTTCATATTACCCTTAACAGAAATATCAAAAATTATATTTTCTCGCTGTGAGGTTAGAAGGTTTCTCATTCACAGCCTGATGTCTCAAGAAAATAGCTCCTAAAAAATATTTTCCAGAAAGAAAATTAACTGCTAATGGGATATACTTAACCACAGATTGAAACGTTTTTTGGCTCAAAGAAACTAATACACTTCATTTTTGTAATTTGGTTATGCAAAGATGCATTACCCAGAAAATAACTTGCTTTCTAAAGACAGACAAAATCACCACACCAAGATGAAAGTATTTTTATCAGTTAGGTTAATATTCACTATTGTGAGGTTTAGTTGTGTTATAGAGACTATCATTCTTACATAGAAGACCAGTAGGAAGTCTGTGTTATGTGATCTTATGAAACTCAGTGGTAAGGAAACAGATTAGACATAGTCTACTCAACAGTTATTTACACCTGATATTTGTCATATTAAAATGCGTAGTTTGAGATGGTGATTGTCTTGCCACAAGACAAGCAGTTAAGGACTCCAGAAGGTGAGGATAACCTCACCTTACGACTTGCCATTTATTCCTCCTCCCTTCTAATAGCATCAGTGCTAATTTTATCAGATTTGCAAATATCAAAAAAACTTTATAATTTCAGTCATACGCATCATGTAAATTTTTAAAAAGTTATTTTTTATTCACATAAAACCCAGCATTGTATGATACACTGGTATTTCACCTGCCCATTCTCGTGATGATTTTTAAGAGGATAACAATTCATATATTTTAACCACATCTCAGGGTAAATCAGGCCATGTTTATCCATCGGCTTTAGACATTTCTTGGCAAATCTCTACGTTCTTCAGTTTACGAAGTACAACCGAGATTATATTTTATCTTCTATTTTTGGAAACTGCAGAGACTCTCAGCTTCCTCACAGCAGATTGGTCCCCGCCATGCATTAGTAAGTACGTAGGAACTACAAACACCCTAGCAATTATGGCATTAACAGAAAATGTGTAAAGTAGAAAACAGGTAGTTATGAACAGAATGGCTATTTCTAGGAATATGTGTTGGTCAATAATTGAACTAAAAGCAGATGTTGGTGTGTGTAGTTATTGAGCTGTTTCATGAGCTACGCCAACACTGCCGTGAATAGCTCTGACATCACTCTGGAACTGCTGGAAAGTCAGTGAGCGCTCTGTGACTACTGATCTGATCGGCTTGCCTCTCAATAAGCAAATGAGTTATGGACTGCGTTAGAAGGAGGTTCCACATCCTGTACACAGAGGGAGGCTCCAGGGGAGAGCAAACATTATAGCATCAAATTCAGCAAAAAATACCAGTTCTAATAATACCTCAAAATTTCATAACCTTTTCAAAATTTAGAAGAAAAAACACATAGTTTATGCGTGAATACTTGAAATTGTTAAGTCTAAAACACTGTGAACAAAAAATCACAAGATGTTTTTATAAATACATTCTTAAAAATTCCAATGGGGACGCCTCTTCTCACATCCACTGGTTCTTTCTCCTTCCGTGGCGTTTGACCTTGTAGTCTGCAGGTCTCCAGAAAGGATCGCAGGAAAAAAGGATAAATAGAGAGCTGGAAAAGCATTCTTGGGCAACATCCAGGTTTTAATTATTATTTTGCCATACATTTGGAGATCAGTTTTTTTAATCTGGATGTTATAGGGAAAATGTGGGTAACTTTCTTGACAAAATCATTGGAAAGCCAAGGGTATATATTTTACCTCTGTAGCGTAGAAGGCTGGAGTCTGTGCATTTCAAACTGCTCTCATCACTACACAAGCAAATGCACGCTCAGACAAAGGAAAGCCACGCTTCCCACACATCCTGATGGAAATACAAAATCAATCATGATGCATTTGTTCCACAAAATTGAACCCCCATCAGGCTGAGTTTAGATCTAACTACCAATTAAGACCAAGGAAACAGGAAATAATGAAGCGGTGTATTGAAATCAGTACAGTCGAGACTGGGGAATCTCACAGGGAGAACAAACAGAGGGGAATCGCTCAAATAGTAAAAAGAGGAGGCAATGAAAACCACAGACTAAAAACCTAAAACTTTAAAAGAAATAGGAACAGATCATAAGGCACGGGCCTCCCTTTGTTTCTGATCTATACAAACAAATGCTTAAAAAAGACCGTCAACGTCATATGAAGACCAACTGGCCATTTTTTAATTCTAAAACTTTGGTAATAATGTTTTGTTTACATTTGTAAAATTGGAATTGTTTAAAGGCATGTACCTAAATATTTCCAAATGAAATAATGTGCTGCCCGAAAATTACTTAGAAAATAAAAAGTCTAGGGCTGTTGGGGATATAGTTAGCCTGCTATTAAAAAATCAAAATGGATCTATCATGGTTCGTGATGTTAGTATCTCTACTTTGTTATGTACATAAAATTTCCCACAATAAAAGTTAGAAAAAAATTTAAAGACTAAGTCTTGGATAGACTGACCTCAGCAGGTTAGCCAGAATCGAAAAAATTTTCAGGGCAACAGGTCACTTATTGGTGAGGAAATACAGTGAGTCCAGAAATGACTAATTTTTTTGAGGCATACTGTATATTTACAATAAATCAAGGCAGATAATTACTTTTTAGTATATAGTTGACTCAATATTATAATGAAAATATTTTTATCTTCCATAACAAAAACATAAAAGATGAAAATCTTTGGTAGAAGTGGCAGTTAAGGGTGTGGTAAATTTCTGGAATGTTTTCATGGACCGTAACTTTGCCTTTCTCTTGATTTTATGCAGTAGGCATGATGCCGGAGGTTTATGCTCTGTTTGACCTCAAACACACTTTTCTCCGTGAGCAGATCAACTCTTGCTATATCTTTTACTTTCTCAAAGAAGATGGCTTTCTTATGTTTCCAGACATGTATCTTTTTTTTTTATTAATTGATAGCTGTATACATTAATGCAAACATGGGGTACAGTGTGCTGTTTTCATATACTAATCTATAGCTCTCAAACGAAAGATACAACTTAATTCTAGCCCAAGAATATGGGGAGGGGAGAAGGGCGGTTGGGTGGTGAGAGGGTGACCGGAAAGATCACCTATATATCTGTCTAACCAGACATGTATCTTAATGGGCAATATTTATGTGAAAATATTCCTTCCTTTCAGCATTGGAAACACAATAGTTGTAGATCTTTATCATAAAAAGTCTATTTTACATATATTGTGGGTCAGCAAAAAGTGTGCTAACTGTCGCCTTGGAGTCTTAGGGGTTATAACTAAATTAGAAAATCCTTTCTGAATCTGGCTGTAATGTATGCAACAACAGGAAAGCAGAAATTTTATCTTTTTAAATTTAGTCTCCAGCCTTTGGTGATGCCAGATTTTACTCCCTAAGAAGTGATCAAAGCCCCCAAATCTGGCTTCCTTTATTACTGAATAAATCACTGAAGACGAGGCTAATTATAAAAGAGATTGCTACTATTTATGGCCAAGTATATCTGTAATCTCAGCAGATTGCATATAAAGAACTTTTAATCAGGAAATACTAAAATTATGTGACAAATAAATAGACATTTTGTTAATGTATTTTCTCCTGGGGTCTCCTCTGAATGTTATTAAAGTTGTATGAGGGAAAACTCATAAATTTCCTAGGGGATCTAATTTCAAAATTTAAGACTAATCTTGTTATTAGTAATGTGATCATTGCATTTCAAATTAAGATAGGTTTAAGTCATCTTGCTGTAATGTCAGCCTATCAATTTTTTTAGCACCATATGAGCATTTGGTAATTACAGTGAATTATGTAATTATGTGATATGAGATGGCTTGGTGGGTTTTATATCTAAAAAATGAAATGATTTAATTTGGATTGATTGTTGTTTATATATCATTTAACTACAGGCATGAGCTGATCACATCATAAAAAAGTGCCTAACAGTAGGTGTAAAGAAGACCAGTTTTGTTTACTATTCAAGGGATAGCACGCCAGATTAAAATTCTGTTTTTTAATCCAATATTTGTAAACTGTGTCCTGACTCTCTACCTCAGTTTATTATTCAAATGAGGACACAGGGTTAGTGGCACTCACAGGCCAAATCAAAACACAAGAGTGAGCACGGGCAAAGAAGAGAAACGTTTGGAAATTGTAGAAATATTATTTTCCCGCTAGTCTGAGGTGTTTGAATGTGTTCACATTCTGAATTCGGTCACTGATTGCGTCCTAATCACCACCCTGTGCTGTTTTCCTGTTACTTTTCTTAGCATGCTCTCTGCCATGATTTGTAATGTAGATTTCCACGCATGGAAATATTCCTCCTCACATCACATTGTTACTCCTATTTCTAATTTTCTCTTTTCACCTTCACTGTATTTCACCTGAGGTGTCTGGAACACGTGTGATGATGCCCCAGAGATTTACATGCGTGCAACAGTCCATTGTGTCCGATGCCACCTGATTTGTGTGAGGTCTCCACACACAAGCTAGAGGCAGACAGGGCAGCTCTGGGGCCAGCCCTGCCTCAGCCCATCCTTTCTCACTTTTACCCCCTGGTTGGGTATTTCTCTGGCTCAACGTTTTCTAAGAGATCCATCTAATCTTATAATACTATTGCATCTGTGTGAATAAATTCTTTTTTTTTTTTTTGAGACGGAGCCTCAAGCTATCCCCCTGGGTAGAGTGCCATGGCATCACAGCTCATAGCAACCTCCAACTCCTGGGCTCAAGCGAGTCTCCTGCCTCTGCCTCCCAAGTAGCTGGGACCA
>CAUYQV010061858.1:0-11910 GCA_963574575.1 Galagoides demidoff
ATTTACATTAAGAAAGATCAGGAAATATATTCTGCATTCAAAAGACTGTATTTCTATATAGATTTTTTTTTTTTGAGACGGAGCCTCAAGCTATCCCCCTAGGTAGAGTGCCATGGCATCACAGCTCACAGCAACCTCCAACTCCTGGGCTCAAGCGAGTCTCCTGCCTCAGCCTCCCAAGTAGCTGGGACCACAGGTGCCCGCCACAACGCCTGGCCATTTTTTGGTTGCAGCCATCCTTGTTGTTTGGCGGGCCTGGGC
The DNA here is from genome assembly GCA_963574575.1 of Galagoides demidoff. Lineage (NCBI taxonomy): Eukaryota > Metazoa > Chordata > Mammalia > Primates > Galagidae > Galagoides > Galagoides demidoff. The sequence continues at coordinate 262 of CAUYQV010061858.1, forward strand.
TGGGGATTCAAACCTGCCACCTTAGCCGATTGAGCCACAGGCGCCGATCCTCTATATAGATATTTTTAAAGGCTAAAACCAAAATAAACCTTTTGTTCTAATCTAATCAGAGTCTTTTTAAGACTCTGTCTTAAACAAATGAATACATAAAAGTAAAAAGATTCATAAAAGGATATCTCAGACATGTTTAATCATAAAAATAATTTTATTGAGAAAAGAAGTTTTGTGACTGATAAGGAGGTGAAAATAAAATATTAAAGACTATATACACATCTGCCAGTAACTCAGACTCACCATTTTTTTCTAAATAGCCCCTTCCTCTTCTGTGGAGAAATTACCACACCCTTGAATAGTGTCTGAGTTGCTGCCATATTTATAATATACACACTTTCTCCTAAATAAGGTATTGTTTGGATTTTCCAAGATTGGGCTTTGAACAAGGTGAGTCATACTACATGATTTTTTGGTTCAGCATCAAATTTTTGAGGTTTGTGGTAGCCTCTGCATATAGCAGAATGGAAGGTTTCTCACTCCGGTAGGGTACTCCCTTGTAAGGGCATTAATTACATCATTAGTTCATCCATTCTGCTCTTCACTGACATTCAGATTATTTCAAAAGGTGGTTTTTTCCTATTACAAACAATGCTTCCTTGACGATTCTTGTACATATTTTCTAGCACACATGTCTAAGACTTTCTCAGACATGTAGGAAGGGGTGACACTGGCATGTCACAGGGTATTTGGAGTTTAACTGTACTAAGTTATAATCTTTTCTGAAAACGTTGAACCGGTTTATACCAGAGCTGGAAATATGTAGATGTTCCCAATGCCCTACACCTTCACACACTTGGTGTTGCCAAGCTTTTCTAAGTTTGTCAAACTGGGGGATGCAAAATGATATGCAAGTGAGTGGTAGATCCCGTATTTAAAGATGTGTTTATGCAGTTGTTGGAATAGGTCACTTAAGCACAAGGTTGAAAGTCAAGGTCTTGGTTTGGTTTCTGCTCTTAATACATCTAGTTCAAACCATCCCTAGCCAGAGTTAATCATTTGAGTTTTCATAACTTCCAGAACTTTATGCAAATACAAAAAACATGATTTTATATATATGTATATATATATTCAATTATATATATATATATATGTGTGTGTGTGTGACATTGGCATGTCATAGGGTATTTGGAGTTTGAGTGAACTCCAAATACCCTGTGATTTTATATATATCTCATGTCTTTTGCATTTTTGTGTATATATATTCTCACTCTGTTGCCTGGATTGAGTGCCATGGTATCATCATAACTCACAGCAACCTCAAACTCTTGGGCTTGAGCAATCCTCTTACCTCAGCCTCCCAAATAGCTGGAACTACAGGCAACTACTACCACCGCCTAGTTAGTGTTTTTCTATTTTTAATAGATATGGGGTCTTGCTCTTGCTCTGGGTGATCTCAAACTCCTGAGCTCAAGCAATCCACCCGCTTCAGCTTCCCAGAGTGCTAGGATTAGAGTTCAGAGTTCAAAAGTGGAGTTGGGAAGCCTTTCTAAGAAGGACAATCTTGCAGAGAAGAAACAAAAAAGAGAAAGCTCTAAGATTTGCCTTGAACCTTGGAACTGAGCCAAAGTGCAATGACCACAGCATTCTGGAAAACAGCTGAATTTCATCTTTGCCAATGCTGTTCCTCCTGAGCATCAGTGACTAACGAACTATGAACTTATGTATAAAGCCAGTCACCTCCACAAATTCTTTTGAAACAACTTGTGTAATCACCTTTACCTTCCTTTTAAATATCCCCACTCTCCTCTCTTCTTCAGAACACAGTTTGGCTTCCAGCCGAACCTGAGTTTCATAAATTGCAATGAACACCTTGTCTTATTGCATTGCAGTCTGATTTTTCACCTCTTCTTAGTTGACAGGTCTAAGAAGAATTAAGATATTCATAATATTGAGTTTACATATCTAAAAACATGATACATCTTTGTATTTCCATGTCTTCCTTATTGTATGTTTTGGATATTTTTTGTCATTCTGCTTCCTGGATATGTTATCTGTTTTTATGGAGATTGTAAATGAAGTCTGCTCTTAATTGCTAATGTTGAAATATAATGTTGTGGTATGAATATGTGATAAAAAAATATTAATTATACATGAAGGACGTCAGTTTAGATCCTCCACGAAGCAGATGCTAAGACAAGAATTAGACACTCAAGAGATTTATTAGTAGAAATGCTCACCAGAAGACAAGGGGGCATCCTGGGAGGCTGGGAGATGCCGGAACGACACTGAATGAAGAAAGGAAGTTCAGGTGGAAGCATCTTAGACTGAAGTTCTAAGAAAAGTTCAAGGCCATTGGCCAGTCCTTAGGCCACAGCTGTCCCTCAGAGGAGCTCCCCATCTTCTCTGCCATGCTCAGTCCTTGACTGGGAGTATCCTGAGGGAGGTGTGGTCTTGGAAGGCATATGGTGATGTATTTCAAGTGTAGCTTCTCACTTTGTTGGTCAATTATATTCCCTTATGTCTGATGGTTCTTTTGGCCATCACAGTCCACCCCTTGTACTGCACAGATGTACTTCTCTGCTCACAGGTGAGAGTGGCTCTTCCATGGCTCCTATGAGCCTTTTATTCTCAGGAGAAACATAGAAGGCAGAGATTGGTGGAGCCCCTGTCATGCAGTAGGTCTCAGAGCTGCACCTGCACTTGCCCACTTTCCTTCATCCAATCTAAATTCCCTTCCCTGTGACTGTAGCAGATTGTGGTGGCTTAGCTGGTAGTATGACCCAAACCTACATTTATGAGAAATATGAACTCCGCTAATCGCATTCTTCTCAGTTACAATAAGGTAAGGAAGAGAGGCGGTTCCAGCAGGTGCCCAGTGGGTCATCTGGGATCTACTTATATTCCTCTATGTCCTATTTTGTGTAATGCAGCCCCCCTCCTCTTTGTGCTCATCGAGGTCAATTATCCCAGCCAGTAGGGTGATTCATCTTCTCACCTGTTGGTTCCTGGTCACAAGGAACCCAAGGTGCCTTGGTGAAAACTGTTCCTTCCAGCTCAATGTAATTTTTTCTGTGTCTCCTGGCAAGAGGCAAGCTCTTTTGGAAACCAGGCTCTCCAAACATGCAGAGTCCTGAGTTGAGAGAATGGATTAACCAAGAGTGGTGGTACACAGCTATAGTCCCAGACTCTGGGGAGGTTGAGGCAGGAGGATCTCTCAAACCCAGAAGTTTGAGGTTTCAGTGAGCTATGATGACATCACTGTACCCTATTGTGGGCTACAGATTAAGACTCTGTCTCCTACAACAATAACAAATGGAGTTGAAAGAATGAAGAAAGAGACTATAAAGGGTCATTAGGAATGATGGGCAATGGAACCACTTCTGCTGCCACCCCTCAGTTCCCAGGCTCATTCTCTCATTTCAGGATATGATACCACCCAGGGTTCTTTTATTTAATACACACCGTACATCCTGAAGAGTGCAACCTGTCCTTTCACTGTGTTACCTCCAAGCTGGTATTTCAGCTGAGCTTCAGAAGGCTGTTGCAGCTTTCTGTGAGACCAGAATGCTCATGGATGGCCAGTATGTGATACAGCTAGTACAACTCAGTTACTGGTCCACTCCCATACCACCTTCACTGTGAAGTGGGCACCCTGGGAAGATACTATTCTGTGTGGGATTCTATTCCTATGGACCAGTCTTTCCACAAGCCCCCATCTCCAGGACTAAGCCTGCCTTAATACCTCTTCCACATTTAGTTATTGTCTGGGAACACTAACCTCAACACTGTTGAAGATCAATGTCAGAGCCTAGTACATGGGAGGGCAGATCAATTATCATCCCGTATAGCTGCAATAATCAGATATCTCAGAAGCATTTGTTTCATGACCACCATACCAAGCTACCCTCCTGAAACTTCTTACTGTTAACTTTTTAAAATTTGATTCTTTTGGATTATAATGATATAATCTAAAAATGAATGTTTGCTTCTCTCTTTTTGCCTTTTGTTAATCAGACTTCAATATGTACGGCACTAAGTTAAATAACAGTGGTGGCAGTGAGCATCCTTGTCTTAGTTCTACCTTTTCTCGGTCTAAGCACCCTCTGTTTATCCTTTCCAAATTTCATACATTTAATTCACTTCCAGGATATAAAAGGAGATGGGGAAAACTGTCCAGTCCTGCATGCCTAAATAGGATACGTCATTTTAAAATATAATTCTGAGTTTCATGCATATTTGTGGAGTGCTTACAAACATATTTTATTATGGTAAGAACACTTACCCTCTTAACAAATATTTAAGTGTAGAATGAAGTATCATTAACTATATATAATATTGTACAGGAGATCTCTATAATGTATTCATTTTGCATAACTGAAATTGTATGACCTTTGATGAGCAAAGAAAATGGGGTATGCACATATAATAGAATACTATTCAGTCTTAAAAACAAAGGAAGTTCTGTAATATTCAACAACATGATGAACCCAGCAGACACTATGCTAAATGAAATAAGACACAGATTGGCAAATATTACATAATTCCATTTCTATGAGGTATCTAAAATAGTCAAATTCATAGAATCAGAAAGTAGAATGGTGGTTTCCAGGGATTGCGGGGGGGGAGAGGAAAATGGGGAGCATATGCCAATCATTTAAATCTAGAAATTCCACAGGACCCAGAGACACACAGAATCTTAGGTGTCCCTGGGCTTTAATCACAGCAAATCTTGTTCCACTCGCCAATGACTCAAAGTTTGATAAAGTGCTCTTTCCTCTCTCAGGGACGATTGTCACAGCCTCAGATGCTCAGAGAAAGCTTTGCTGTGGAATGAACTGTAGTAGGCCACATACTGAATCCACCCTAGTGCTAGCCAGCTATGCTTTCCTAAGCTTTCCTTGCTTAGCTTCTCAGACTTCAGAGTACATCTGAAGCCCTGCGGGGCTTGTTAAAACCCAGGCTGCTGGCACTACTCCCTGTGCTTCCGATTCTGATTACTGGTGCTGTCCAAGAATTCGCATTTCTAAGAGGTTTCCAGGCCCAGCAGAAGTGGGTCTGAGAACTGTTGGACCTGGGGGTGGTCTGAGAACTGCACATGGAGACCCACTCCTGTAGACCTTGCACATCTGCTTGCCAGGGGAAGTTTGCTGCACAGACGTTTCCTGAAGCCCCTGTGGCAGATCCTTTATGAGGTCCTTATAGCACCTCTGCCCTTGCTTATGGCCCAGTATAAGTGGAGGTGCATCTATAGAAACAGCCATAAGCCTTTGAATGAAGCTGCCATTACATCAGTGGTTCTCAACCTTCCTAATGTCGCAACCCTTTAATAAACAGTTCCTGTGGGTCGCGACCCACAGGATGAGAACCGCTGCATTAGATGAATTCACCAGACAACATCAAATACTGTTGAGCCTTAGTAGATTTTTGTACATAAACCACATTTGGATTTATTTCTACCCCTCTTTTCTTAGTCTTCCTAGACATCCTGTGTATGAATTATACTTTCTCCCGTATTCCACTTTTCCCTTTAATACACATAATTTGGAAATTATATGCTATCTATTCTTTTGGCACTACAATACCTGACAAACTGATAACCAAGTAAGTGACTACCTTGGGTAGCACAGACAGCTTGGATACACTGGACAAAGGAATGACTGGTGTGCCTGGAGGGACGGAGTGAGGCATCATGAGATGTCATCACTGTCTCAGTCCATTTAGTGCTGTTGTAAAGGAATACCTGAGACTAGGTAATTTACAAAGAAAACAGGTTTATTTGACTCATAACTCTGCACGCTGTGCAAGAAGCATGGGGCCCGCGTCTGTTTCTCATGAGGGCTTCAGGGAGCTTCCACTCATGGTAGAGGGCAAAGGGGAGCCAGTGCCTACAGATTGTCAAGTGTCAAGAGAGAAAATAAGAGAGAGAAGAGTAAGCTGTCAGGTTCTTTTTAACAACCAGCTCTCACGGGAACTAACAGATGAAGAACTCATTCCCCCTGCAGGAGAGGACATTAACCTATTCATGAGGGATCTGCCCTGATGACCAAAACATCTCCTATTAGACCCCACTTCCCCACCCTGCCACACTGGGGGTTAAATTTCAACATGAGATCTGGAGAGGACAGACATCCAAACCATAGCAATCATGTACATCAGAATGGCACACAATTTAAAACTTACAAATCGTTTCTTTTGGGAATTCACCATCTAATATTTTTGGACCAATGTTGACTGGGCATAACTGAAATCACAGGAAGTGAAACTGTGGATGAGGAAGGACTACTGTCTATTTTGATTTTACTGTAGGGGGGTAATAGTCAAGGCAGTTAAAATTTAACTTGGAGTTAAGGATTCTCTGAGTGAAATCTTTTGTCTTTAGCTTTTTAATTATTATTTTTTTTTGGCAGTTTTTTTTTTTTGGCCGGGACTGGGTTTGAACCCACACCTCTGGCCTATGAGGCCGGCACCCTACTCCTTTGAGCCACAGGCACCGCCCAATTATTATTTTTTTTACTTTTTTCACATAAGCCCTCACTAAAGTCTAAGAGATATAAGAATTCACATTGTATACCTCTGAGGGGGTGTGTGTGTATGTGATTTCAATTCACCAATGATGGTGCTGCTCTTAGAGGAACCCATCTTTATGCAAAGATTTCCCATCTGCTTGTCTCAGGTTTTATCTCCCAATATGTATCTTAGCCCCAAGATACATGGAACCTTGTAGAACTCACACTTTAAGTCACCAGGGGATGATGTAAGTACTGAGGGTAAGTGGAGCGGCAAGGCTCAGTTACTTGTCTGCATTTTTTTTTTAATTTTGTTTTTAGCCTTCTAAAAATTATATTACTTCCTAGACATGCTTTTAAAAACCCAAGTCCTATGCATTTTAAAAGCCATGCATTTAAAAATTCATCTCCCATACTTTCTCTAACATTTTACATGTTCTGAGATATTCTCTCTGGATATCAAGTCTTGTCATATTCTCATTATCGTAAGTCCAAGAATCACCCTCTGAGTTTAATTAATCATTCTAAATATTTGGGGGGATCAGAAAATATCTTCTTTTAACATTCTTTTCTCCTTTCTGGATATTGATTTTCCTGTTGTATTAGTAAGTTCTTAAAAAATTAAATGCTTAGTTGCTCTGAATTACATGATTTTCTATTTAATCATGAAAGCTTTTAAAGGATTTGACTTTAGGTAAAGGCTAACATTTCCCCAGAGGTATTGATAAGTATTTTCCCCCATTTTAGCTATTTCCTAAATAGCATGTAATTATAAATTTCATTTATTCTCTGAGCCAATCCTTACTTAATAGAATGTTGTTTAATTTACAAGTGGTTTTCTCACATTGTTTTGATTACACTTTATGATTAATTTCTAGCTTTAAAGCAATGTTGCCGGAGAATATGGCCTCTACAATTTCTACTATATAATTACATTCTGTAAACATCACACAAATGCTTACAAAGGTGTATTTTCTATTTGATGGTAATATAATTGAATATATACTTTTATCAATCTTACCATACTGTTTAAATACTAATTACTCCCTATTCTCTTTTTTTTTTTTCATTGTCTATTCTGTCACATGCTGAGCAAGGTATACTAACATTTTTCAGAAAAATAGTTTTTATAAATTTCTCATTCAATATCTAAGAGTTCCTTTATATCTTTGTCTTATTGTTAGCCCTTTAAGCTATATGAGTCTTTGATCTTAACTCTGGAAATTGATATTTTGTACATTAAAAAATAACCTTTGAAATGATTTTTACTTAAGTTCTATGTTTTCTGATACTATTATCATTCTTGAGACATTTTTGTTTAAATTTGCTTAACTCTTGCTTTTTTCTGTTTTTTTTTTGAGATATCATTTAAAAACTATGCAAGTAACCTATTTAAAATAAGTGATTAAATAGATTTAATATATATACAGAGTTGTCCCACAAGTGCCACAATAAATTTTATAATGTGTCTAATGTGTTAATAACCAGGTAAAAAGACATCTAGTACTCGTTAGCAGTCATTCCTCAAGGCCCTCTCCACCCTCCACTGCCCTGAGCCCTAGAAACCACTTACTTACTCTTTGTCTCTATAGATTTTCTTATTTATAAAAATTCATTTCATATGAACTAAATCATATAATATGTCATCTTTTGTGACTGGCTTCTTTTGCTTAGCATAATGTTTTCAAGGTTTATTCATGTTGTAGAATGCCTCACCATTGTTAAATAACATTAATATTTCATTATTTTTATACAGTATGTATTCCATCATATATTGTGTGTGTGTGTGTGTATATATATATATATATATATATATATATTACCACCGATTCAATCTCTTTACTTGTTATTGATCTGTTCAGTTTTCTATTTCTTGGTATTTAAATTTTGGTAGGTTATATGTGTCAAGACATTTGTTCATTTTTTTCTAGGTTATCCAATTTGGGGGCATATAGATGTTTATAATGGTTTTCTTATGATCCCTTGTAATAATGTTGCATTATTTGTAATATTTCTGTGGGATCAGTTGTAATGACTCAGTTTTCATTTCACTTGTGTCTTCTTTATTTTTTCTTAGAGTAGCTAAAGGCTGGTCATTTTGTTCATCTTTTTAAAAACCACCTCTCCATTTTCCTAATCTTTTCTATTCTTTTTCTAGTCTCAATTTCATTTGTTTCTGCTCTCATCAGTATTATTTCATTCTTTCTACTAATTTTGGGCTAGTTTATTGATGTTTTGCTGGTTCCTTGAGGTGTAACATTAGGTTATTTATTTGATATAGTTTCTTCTTTTTTGATGTATTCATTGGTATAAATTTTCCTCTTAGAACTGCTTTTGCTTCATTCTATAAGTTTTGCTATGTTGTGTTTCTATTCTGTGTTAAGATATTTTTAAACTTCCTTTTTTATTTCCTCATTGAACCTTTGGTGTCAGGAACATGTTGCTTAATCTCCAGATGTTTTTGTGTTTTTTGAAGTTCTTCCTATTGATTTCTACTTTTATACCATTATGTTCAGAAAAGATATTTAGTATGATGTCAACCTTCTTAAATGTGTTGAGACTCATCCTGTGGTCTAACTCATGATCTAGCCTAGAGAATATTTCATGTGCACTTGAGAAGAAGGTATATTCTGAAGCTTTGGGGTAGAATGTTCTGTATGTATGACTGTTAAGTCCAGGTTGTATAGTTCAAGTCTGATATTTCCTTCTTGGTTTTCTGTCTGGATGATCTGTTGATTGATGGAAGTGGAGTATTGAAGTACCCTACTATTATTGTATTTTAGTCTATGTCTTCCTTCAGATTTGTTAATATTTGCTTTATATATTTAGGTGCTCCACTGCTGAGTACACATGTATATTTATACTTATTATATCCTCCTGCTGGATTGGCCTCTTTGTCATTGTATAAATAGCCTTCTTTATCTCTTTTCCCAGTTTTGACTTTTTATATCTTAATATAAAAACAGCTGTTCCTTCTTATTTATGGTTTCCATTTGCATGTAATATCTTTTTCTGACCCTTCACTTTCAGTCTATGTGCATCCTTATAGGTGAAGGGAGTCTCTTGTAGACAATATATAGTTGGGTTTTGTTTTTTAATCCATTCAGCCACTCTGTGTTTTTTTTGGTTGGAGAATTTAATCCATTTATATTCAACATATTTATTTATGGGTGAATACTTATTACTACCATTTTATTAATTGTTTTGTAGTTGTTCTGTAGTTCCTTTATTTCTTTCTTCCTCTCTTGCTGTCTTCTTTTGTGGCTAAGTGATTTTTTTTTAAATTTTTAATGTATCTATGATCATTTTTGGCTTTGTAGTTACTATAAAGCTTCCAAAAATACCTTATAATTAAATTGGATTATTTAAGCTGATGACTTAATTTTGATTGCTAAAACGAAAACTCTACACTTTGGGCAGCACCTGTGTCTCAAGGAGTAGGGAGCCAGCCCCATATGCTGGAGATTGCAGCTTCCAACCTAGCCCCAGCCAAAAACTGCATAAAACAAAACAAACAAACAAAAAACCTCTACACTTTTATTTCACTTCCCACCCCTTTACATTCTAAATTTTCAATATCACAATTTCCTGCACCTTTCACTATGAAGGCAGCAAAGTGTTCCCCTGTGGAGAGGGTAACTGACTAGGAAGAAACATTCTGCAAGCCAAGAGGTTTGGAGAAGAGAGAAAGAGATGAAGACTGAGCCTGGAGTGCTCCAGCTATATGGTCCTTAGGTTTGGTTCCTAGACTAGCAGCATCTTATGAAAAACGAAAATTATTAGGCCCCAGCCCAGACCTGCTGAATCAAAATCTCAAGGGTAGGACCCACTAGTTTGTCCTTTCACAAGCCCTCCAGGTAGATTCTGACATGTGCCATAGTTTGTGAAACACAGTTCTCAGTAGCTCACAGCCTAGGATGCACATTGAAATCACCTGGGGAATATTTAAAAGCATTTTACACTATCCCATAAGAGAACCAGCCCAGTTATTGTTAGTTCCTTTGCAGGTGTCCTGCTTCTTTGCTCTCCATAGAGGCAGTGAGGCTTATCATTACTGCTCTCCAACAAAGGAGCCTAGAACATGCTGCAAACAGTCTTCAGTGTCCTTAAGTCTCATGGGAACAGTGATGGTGGGTGGAAAGAGGTCTGTGTTTTGCATAGAATGAACCCAATTCTAGCTTGCCTGGGTTCTTTCTTACTGCCAATGTAACCTTGTGCAATTCACCTTTGTGCCTCAATTTCCTATTCAGTACCACAAATAGGATTGACTGTATATATATATGCATAAACATGCACACAGGCGATTCTCATTATTTTCAGTACTTATGTTCTCTCTATAATATAAACACACATATATACACATGTATGGGAACAGCAATGGTGGGTGAAAAGAGGTCTGTGTTTCGCACAGAATGACCCCAATTCTAGCTTACCTGGGTTCTTTCTCACTGCCAATGTGACCCTGTGCAATTCACCTAACTTTTGTGCCTCAATTTCCTATTCAGTATAACCTCAACTGCCTCCTCACTAGCATATTAAGAAAATCAAATGTGAGACAATATAAGGAAAGTACTTTGCCAACTAAAAAGTGTTTAGCCCTATATATAAGCAGTTATTCTCTTGTATGCAATGAATGTGACTAGTCAGCAACTTCCATTCATGCGCAGGAGACTCAGCCAGAGAGGCTGGACTCCCCAGATCATTAAAGGTTCCCCAGGGAGTTGTCTGTTTGTTCTGCTAATTTGAAAGTAGCCCTAGGATAGCTTCTGCCCATCCCATCCCAATTCACCTTTCCCCTCATTACAGAATTCTCTCTGGGGCTTTTAATTACTCTGCATTCTTTTATCCCTGCTAGTGTCTCTAGCTTTATTTCTGGCTGACTAGTTTTGCTGGTTTAGGGACCCCTCTGCAGGCTCAAGTCCTCCCTGAGACATTTTGAGTGGCTGCTCTGTGTGGACTTCTGCAGAACTCAGTCACCTTAACTATTTGTACTGCAAGAGTAGATAGAAGGGGCAGTCCTGAGAGTGTGTTGTTCTCCAGAACAGACCCATTACCTATGTATGTAGCCCCAGGAACATCCCCACTGGCACACTGCTCAGAGTGTTTCTGAACGAGTGTGAGTCTAGAGCACCTTCTTTTTTTTTTTTTT
>CAUYQV010061862.1:0-56158 GCA_963574575.1 Galagoides demidoff
GGAATTGTGGGTGTTACTTGTACGCTTAGCTGGAAAATACATGTCTATACAGGAATAAATGGCCCAGGGATGGATTAAACAGATCCACTTACATCTGTTTAATGCAATCCTGGGTTCATATTAAAAGTCAAAGACCATATCAAGAGCTGATATTCTAATCAATCAGGCTATTGACACTTTGAAAAAGTAGCTGGATGTCAACATGCTTAGATTTAAAGATACTGCAAAACGTTTTCCCCAGTCACTGCAGAATCTTGCCACCCTAGACTAAGCAAATTGCTATTATCCTGTATTGCGACCTAATCATTTCAAGCAACAGCACAGGAAGGGTGTCTCCCTGACTGCTAGAAGTTTATGTAGGTGGTAAATTTAATTTCTGGTTGTGATAGGTCTTCATGGAATCTCATAGGAGGCCCAGAAACTTATTTTTTTTCCAGATACTATCAAGTTATGAAGTGATAGAAAACATCTCAATTAGTGTATTTTTAAGTAGACCAGCGTTGGACGTGTCAATTATGTGCGGAGGTAAATGGGCAGATATAGATCAACACCATAGAGGAAACTCAAAGCCACAGTTGTTCATAGGCTTAAAAGTGGGGCACTTCTTAACATAGAATAGTGTTGGTTTAATTTCTTCTGGTGCTCTGTGTAGAGTCCTTGGTAAGTGACGGGTAAGCACTCAAAGTCATTTCATTCAAGTCTCCAGGACAATTGATTTAAAGTAAGACAGAGAGCCTTCCTTTTTATTTTTCCAGACTTAATTGATTCAATATGTTAATTACTCTACTTAAATTTTTCTTGTGATGCTCTGTGTTCCTTTAGGTGGATCGTTGGGGCAATTGATAAAAAAAAAAAAATAGCTTCCTGCTAAACCAGGATAATGAATATTGACAATCTTTGCTTTTGCAACCAGTGGAAATCACATCTTCGAGTGCACATTTCCATGGGACTTGCTTAATAAATAGCTTCCTCCACCATCTGCATGGGGCGGATGGGACTCTCAGGAAGTGCAGAGTGAATCAAATTCAAAAGCTGTTTTAGAATAACATGAGCATCTATTTGAATCTGCAGGACTGAGAGTGACAGGGTGAGCCTGTGGCTGAGAGCTTCCAGATAAAAGCAGGACCTGGCTCCGGAGTCATTACACCCTGATCTCCCCCCCCCCCCCGCTGGGTCAGCTCCATTAGGGTCCAGGAACATTACCACATTCAATGTGGCCAGAGTTCCCGATAAAGATTCTAATTGAAAGGGGAACTTTTCCAGCACCTTTTTCACTTTCTATGATCACCTCAGCCTTTATCTTCCTTTAGCAGAGGGGAGGGGAAAAGAAAAAAAAAAGGAAAAAAAAGCCTGACAAGAGATGGTGGCACGGGGAGAGAGCTGCTTCTCCTTCTCTGATGCCTCTTCCGTAAGCATAGTCTTTTGCTAATATACAGCTCCAAAGGAAGGAAAAAATCCTTTTAAACACTCTTAAAACATAAAGCGATACTCTTCCAAGGAATATTATAAGTTTCAATCTGCAGGCTTTGAAGCTCTCTTAAGGGTATATTTTTTTCTATGGAGGTCTTTAAATGATACCTCTGTCAAACTTATTAGCTGTCTCTCCGTGACAGGTCTCCTTTGCCAAGCCTTGATTCTGTGTCCTATCTTGTTTTTAGTGCTAACGAGTAAGATGATAGCACTTCTTTCTTTTGCAGAGTTCCCATCTCAAAGAACCCATCCTACGGCAAGGTTCTGGGTACCTGTACCACCTTCCTGGATTGCACAGAACTAGGGATTCAAGGGCCGAGGGATTTCAGACATTCCCCTTCATTTATCCCCGGTCAGAAAATTGAGTTCTGAGGTTGGAGTGATTCATCTGAACTTATTCTTCACTTAGGCATGATTGCGCCGCACTTAACACTTAGGTTATGTGACTGTCATCCTTTTTGGCCACCACAGAGCTGACAGGCTGTTTTTCTAAATTCAGAAATTTGCAAAAGAAATCCCTTGACAGCTTCCTACAGCTCTGGTTCACAAATTTCTGCTTTTTTTTTTTTGTAGAGATAGAGTTTCACTTTATCACCCACAGTAGGGTACTGTTGTTACATCACACAGCTCACAGCAACCTCCAACTCCTGGGCATAGGTGATTCTCCTGCCTCAGCCTTCCAAGTAGCTGGGACCTCAGGCACTCACCACAATGCTTGGCTTTTTGTTGTTGTTATTGTTATTGTTGCATTGGCTGGGGCTGGGCTTGAACCCTACCCACTGAGCCCCAGGCGCCGCCCTCTGCTTTATTTTTTTCAATAATTTTGAAAGCCCAGTTTGAACAGATAAGGTATCACTTTACAAAAGGCCCATGGATAGTAGGGCTTTTAGTTACTCTAGCGCTCTCTTCTTCCACCATTGCTTTGCAATGACATTTTCTTTTTTTCAGTAGAAAGCAGAGCCATGATATCCAATTTCCCGCCTTTTGACCTGGGAAGAAGACTCGGTGCTTAAAAAAGTGTTCTAATAACTCTTGTCATGGGTGACCCCCTCCTTCAACCCCAGCCACCCTTGGGAGCCAGGATCACAAACTCATTACAGACTCCACCAGCTATCTGTGGCCATCAGAACAGACTTTCCTGAAGTTACTAAGAGGGAAATTATTGCCCTGTGAGCACAGGATTATAAAATGTCAATGGAGATACTTTTGTCTCATGCCTTCCCTTTGCACACAAAGAATCAATGGTTATATGCGTCAGAGCTTTTTATTGGCTGAAACTGACAGAAGGCTAAATCAGACTCATATAAAATATTAAAAAAGGGAATTTAAGAAATTTATTGGCTCACATACACCCAAATATTAGATTGACAGATTCAGGAGCTTCAATGATGCCTCTGCTCTCCCTTCTTCCCTCTGCTGTCCTTTCACCCCTCTTTCCTTTTCTTCTTTTTCATTTTCATTCCCCTTGTCTCTCCCTTTCTTTCTCTGCCTCTTTTTCTCTTTCTTTCTCTTCTCTCTCTCCCTCTTCCCTTCTCCCTTGCCCTCTCTTTCATTCTTTTCTTCCATATTCTCAATCGTCTTAAGGTCAGATTACTCTCTGTTGGCCTCACTTAAATTGGAGTAACCTGGCTCGTGCTGACACAGCCTGGTGTCCATAGAAATAGATGGAGCATGCATATTGGCAAACTTGGGTCTCCTGCCTCTTCTGGAACTGAAGGAAGAGTTAGAATGGTTGCCTTACCTAAAACCCAAGGAGCATCCGGAGAGGGAGAAAAATGTTATTTTTCCCAATGAAAAAATTAAGTTACAGCTCTTATCAGAACTAGGGGAATGGATGCTTGGAAAACACTGCAAATAATAATGACATAATGACAGTATAAATATGTAACAATTATTGGAGACTTACCATATGCCAGGTACTTTTCCAAGTGTTTAATGACTCATTTAATTCCCTCAATATTAATATCAGGTATAAATGCTACTTTCATTTTACAGATGAAGAGAATGACTCACAGAAAGATTAGTTTTCTATGCTCATGATTTTGAGTCCCAGGATATCTTAAAGTTCAATAATAGTCTTTTAACCAGCATTCATTCAACTGATATTTGCTGATCACCAGCTATGACCGATCTTCACAGCTCATGCAGGTTAAGGGTGGGAGACAAAGGCATCCTGTGTCTAAGTATACATCCTAAATATCTATTTAATGACTACATAGTACTTCCTGAATACAATAAAGCACTTAGAAAGAGTGAAATATTGAGAAATGGAAATAACGGATTTATTCTCTTTGGGTTGTTTAAAGATAAAAAGAAATCTCAGTGAAGTGTCTAAAAATGGCTTCACCATAAAGAATATTAGTCCCAAATTCCAGTCATCATTCAGCAACAAAGGCCCAGTTGTTCTAAACATTAAATCTCTTTTCTTTCACTTGAATTATATCTTGCTACAGTGAGGGGTAGGGACAGGAGGGGAGGTGGAAATTCTTAGAGAGTATTTGGAATAGACTAAGAAATAATTCTATATTGAAAAGAAAAAAAAACCATTTAGACTGGTTCATAGTTTCATTTCTTCTAATTATAAAAACAACTTAGAACACTAACAAAATGTTAAGATTTGCTCAGTGTACACTATGGGCGATGATTCTTTGTTTCCAACTGGGGAAGGTATATGGAAGACATTTTCTTTAATTTTAAACTACAACATCCCCAGCATTAAATTTGAGATTTATCTCTTCCTCCAAAGACTTGATTTGAAACTTTAATATTAACTGTCTTTCAATTAAAGTATTTGAACCCTTATGGTTAATTAAGAAGGCTCATATCCCTACAGGCTTCCATTTTTGTACCCAGGGCTATTTCACCCTATCTAGCTGTCCCCCAGAAGTTAATGTGTCTTAAGAGCCAATTTCACAAGAGGATAATTAGTAGAAGACTCAAAGACGTGGCTTTGATTCTAATAAAATAAAATGTATAGGGTGCTAATTAAAAGATACCTGGAGATCAGTAAACTATTAGAAACCAGCACCCTACTGGATGGATATTTGAAAATCAAAATGCATTTTGAAAGATCGTTTGAAGGATGGAAAATTCAGCTTATCCCTTTCTTTTAGTCTTTATCAATGTGTCTGAATAATGTGTCTAGCAGTGTATAGCTCACCTCAAGTACACAGGGGTTTTATCCTAGAAGAAAAGGCCATTAAATATGACTCAGAGACTAGAAGAGATTACTTCAAATTTATGGGAAAAACTGACTGGCTTTGAAGGCTATTGAGGTATAATGCATGTGAGTAATTATATTGGGGAGTTTACAAAGCATATGGGAGTTTTAACCTGAAACAAGAATGAATGAATTAATAGACTTTGGGTCCACTGGACTATAGTTGTGCCTTCCCTAACTTGTCATTTTAATAAATTATTATACTCTGTGGGTGTGGATGGATATGTATTTCTCATTTTATTCTTCCTAATGTGTGGCTAGAGAGGCAGGATAACCTGAAATAATTCCAGGAAGGTAGCAGTCACTATTCATTTGGCTCCATCTGCCACATTAATTCTGATCAGATACGAGCCCTCTGAATAGACGGCAGGTGTCAGATAGAAGCGAATGTTTTGTGCTCTTGTTTTGCTTTTCTCTTCCGCATCCTATTTCCAGGGCTACGGGTCTAAAGATAATGCACAACAGAATTAGGGAAACGTGTTTTTGTAAGAGAAATTCAGAGCATATTTTTAAGGGCTATAGATGTACTCATCTCTTGGACCCAAAGATGTAACTTTTGCATTCTGGAACATTGGGAGTAGGGACACAGAAGTTCTGTAAGTTCTTTAGTTTTTCCTTTGTTTTTCTCTTGATACTGGAGAAAAAATAATTGGCAAGCTCTAGTCCTTTTTCTTCCTCAATTGAGCAACAAGGATATGATAAAACTAAAAAATTAAATTGACATTCAAAAATCCTGAATTATGAGTGCACATCTAGAATTACAGTGAGTCTACAAATATGTGGACACTATTCTCAGAGAGGCAGTCTGTGCTGTTGAAGTTGACTATAGCACTGTGTCTTTATAGGACTGGAATAAGGTCATGTTCTTTATATCTCAAATGCCTGGAGCAGGGCCCAGCACATTAAACAATATAAAATTGTTAACTACCATAAAAATATAGTAATTAATCCTTCCTCTGTGTCATGCATTTTTTAGAGCCTCCCCCTCTTTTTTTCATTTTTTTTTGTTTGAGATAAGTCTCACTAAATTGTCCAGGCTGGCCTTGAACTCTTAACAGGGGTGTCCAACCTGTGTCCCACAGGCCACATGCCTATTTTGTGAGATTTTTTTTTGCTTTTCTGAGGTGTTGGATATAACAAAAAGTATGCGTTTACCTCTTTTTTCCCCCTAATCATCTTTCATTGGTATATATGTATTTCATGTGTGACAGAGAAAGAAAAAAGGTTGGATACCCTGTAAGTGATCTTCCTGCCTCAGCCTCCCAGCTATCTGGAGTTATAGGTGGGAGCCCCCATGCCTGTTTGTTTGAAAGCTTTTAAAATAGGAATCCATTCACTTAAAGTTAACACTTGCTATATGATAGCAGATGTGTTCTCCCCACAACTATTTACCTTAGGTCATGGGCTACAGCAAGAGGCAGCTGCCCATCCCAGTCCCCATGCAGGCACCTGCCTATGATTTTCTGTAAGTCTGGTTTCTCCAGCATGTTGCAGCTGCTGGGTGAGAAGCAGGCACTATCAGGAGCTGCAGTGGGGTTAAGTTCCTGGGAGAACCCTCCACTGGCCAGGGAGAAGGAAGACAGTGCATACATGGCATGCCCTCTCCAACCCCTGGCTGATGATTCACCATTCTCAGAGGGTCTTTGGGAAGCATAAACCCAGGTGCCCAAGGCTGGAGCTTGTCTGTCACCTTATGCTGCATTGATTATCTCCCCCTTTCCTGATTTGCTCTCTTTCCTTTCCTCACTGCACTTCTTGGGATTACCTCCCAAATATCCTACCTGTGTTCATGACCCTCTTATCTCAAGGTCTACTTTTAGAGCTACCGAAAGCGAGGCATCCCTGCTTATATAGTGTTTGTGCCATGAATGGATGAATTCAAAGGTAGCCAACTTCCAGGCCAACCAGCAACTGTTCAATTTTTCATAGATTCTTCCATTAAGTTAATGTGCCTGGGCAGTGATACAGCTGCTGTTGTTAATGAAGCAGTAGGGAGCTGGGCTTCGGGAGAGACGCAGGAAAGAATAAATTAACTGAATGCAAAAGAATCACTGGAAGGGTCTGGGTTAGTTTAGCATAATCTGAGTGCGATTGAACTCATGGTGGGGATCAGCTAGCGATACCTCGTAGCTGCATTTTACTATAAATTCATACTAGCAAGAATTAAGGCAGCTATCCAAGATGAAGTAAGATTTTCTGATGAAATGACAGATCATCAAGATAAAATGAGACACAATAATTGGGAAGAATATATTTTATTTCTTTGAATACATTTTTAAATGACTCATGGATTTCATATATTACTCTATAATGTTTCTTTACCATTTATTTTTTGGTTTGGACAAATGCGTTCATTATTGATCTTACACACACACACTTTACTGTTGTGAAAGTAACTATAACCTCATTTATTTTACTCTGTTTTTGGAACTAAGTTGATGATTCTAGCAATTATTTTGATTCTATTAATATAGGAAAATGACAATAGCCGTCATCATCAGTAAAGTAGGCTGCCTGGTAATTGTCGTTTACGGAGAGTCTCTTACTTTGTCAGGTGTTACTCCAGTTCCTCACATACATACATTGCCTAATTTGATCACCATAGTAACACACGGAGGAGGGAGAATTATCTGAATTTTACCTATAAGGAAAGTGGAGCTCAGAAAGAGATAAGGTAGCCTTTCCAAGTTCACACTAGAATTAGAATTCAAATTAATGTGTTCCTTCAGCTGAGTGTTAGGGCTTCCAATATTGTGCTGAGAATCTACAGAGAGTTAAAGATTTCCCAGGGAGGACAAGAGACACTCATTAGCATTAAGAACAGGTAAGAATTCAGAGGCCAGGCAGGGAGCTGAGGATCAGCAGAAGCAGACGGTGTGATTAATGTGATTAAAACCGTAATGTTCGCTCATTTCTCTCACGATAAAATCACGCTTATAAAGTTGGTTCATGAATCCTACTGGCCCCTGACACTTGCTCACTTCATTGAGATGATCCTGTGCTATCTTTACGGCAGTAGAAGTGATTACTTTCAGTCCCCGATGGCATTTCTCAGCTCTGGTCTTTCCTTGGCTGAAACCTCCATCCATAGCCTGTTCCTCTTTGCCTAACTCCTGTGTTCTATTCAGTTCTGCAGTTCGGTTTAATTTTTCCTACATAACTCCTCTATCTCCAATCCCCCTGCCTCCCTGCCCCTCAGCTGGATTTAAATCATTAATCTACCTGACTTCAAGTGATAGTATTCATACAAGGCTATAGGAACCAAAACAGCATGGTACTAGTATAAAAGTAGAGAGACCAACGGAACAGGAGCAAGAAACCAGAAATGAAATAATACAGCCACAGCAAACTGAATTTGCATGAAGCAGATAAAAACATACACTAGGGAAAATAAGCCCTATTTAATAAATGATGCTGGGAAAATTGGATAACTATACACAGAAACCTCTATCATAGCCCATTTCTAACAGGACCCCGATTTCTCAGCATATACAAAAGTTACTTCAATCCCCATCCTTCTCCCCGTTCCCCCTTGCTTGATTTCCCCTGAATTTTACTTCCCACTGGGCACATGGGTGCTCGTTGGTCAGTTCTGATTTAACAGCAAGCACATGTGTTGTTTGTTTTTCCATTCTTAGATACTTTACTTGGGGAAATGGTCTCCAGTTCCCTTGAATAATTACCCAAATTATTGCAAAATGCATTAATTTATCCTTTTTACTGGGGACGTGTGCCACATTTCTCTTAATTCACTCATGAATTCATAGGCGCTGTGCCATCTTTACAATTGTGAATTGTGCCACAATAAACATTTGAGTGCAGGTACCTACCTCCCAAGTGCAATGCATGCTATCTGGGTGATGGACACATTTATTGCCCTGAATTGAGCATTATAAAAGAAATTCATGTGACCCAAAAATACTTGTACCTGCATAATATTTTGAAAAAAAAATTTTTTTTTGAGACAGAGCCTCAAGCTATCCCCCTGGGTAGAGTGAGTGCGGTGGCATCACAGCTCACAGCAATCTCCAACTCCTGGGCTCAAGCGAGTCTCCTGCCTCAGCCTCCCAAGTAGCTGGGAACACAAGTGCCCACCACAACGCCCAGCTATTTTTTAGTTGAAGCCATCATTGTTGTTTTGGCTGGCCCAGGCTGGATTCCAACCCGCCACCTTAGGTGTATGTGGCTGGCACCTTAGCCACTTGAGCCACAGGTGCTGAGCCAATATTTTGAAATTTTAAAAAAATTAAAAAAGTTAATTTATAATTAATTTAAAGTGAATAAAAGACTTAAATGTAAGGCACAAAACCATAAAAATCTTTGAAGAAAACCAGGGAAAAACTCTACTAGACATTGGCCTAGGACAAAGAATTTATGGCTAAGTCCCCAAAGGCAAAGATAGAAACAATAAAAATAAACAAATGAGGCAATGAAAAGTGCTCTGCACAGCAAAGGGAACTCAACAGAGTAAACAGCAACCTATGGAATGAGAGAAAATATTCCCAAACCATACGTTTGGAAAAGAGCTAGTATCCAGAATCTAAAAATCAGCAAGAAAAAAAAAAAAACTCAACAAAAAGTGGGCAAAAGACATAAATAATTATAACTTTGATTCAGACTGTACCAAAACATTTATACCCCATGTAATATTCTGGAAGAAAAAAGCATAAACAAAATTTTTATGGAAAAATGCCCAACATCTGGGAAATGCAAATTAAAACCACTATGCGATGATCAGCTTTGCTGCTATCAGAATGGTCATTATTAAAAAGTCAAACAGCAAGAGATGCTGGTGTGGATGCAGAGAGAAAGGGGCGCTTCTACACCACTGGCAGTTCTGCAAATTAGTGCCACCTCTAAGTAAAATAATATAAAGATTCCTCAAAGAAATAAATGTAGACTTACCAATTGATCCAGTAATCCCATAGCTACCTGGACACAGTGGTTCTCAACCTGTGGGTCGCGACCCCTTTGTAACAATGAAAATACATCATGGCATTAGGAAGGTTGAGAACCACTGAGGGGAAAAGCAGTAATTTTATAAAAAAGATGCCTACACTCCAATGTTTATTGTAGCAAAATTCACAATTTCAAAGGTATGGAATCAGCCTAAGTGTTCGTTAATCCATAAGTGAATAAAGAAAATGGTGTATATGTATCATGGGATACTGCTTACCTGTTAGGTATGATGAACACTGTTGTGGCGATGGGCACAGTTAAAGTCCTGACTTAATCATTATACAAGCTATCCATGTAACAAAAGCATTTATACGCCCTTAGTATTTTGAAATAAAAATGATCTATGTATTTTCATAACTCAGTAATTTATCATGGATATAAAGGGTTATTCTGATGAAAAACTGTTTTTTTCCTACTCAAACTATTCAATACAGCACATTGACACCAGATGGGTGAGAACTATTTTTTCCTATGCAACCAGGATTTATCCAGTGGATACCAACCGGTGTCCTATAACTTAGTTCTGACACTGTCTGCCTGAAGGTGGTGTCAGATCCCACAGGTTGAGGACTCCATACCACAAGACTACTCCCAGCCCACATTTCAGATGCTGCTCGGAAGTCCTACACGTGACCTGTACATTTGACCAGCTGGTTTGGGGTTTCCATTGCCCCTTTCTTTAGTTTGCTTAATTTGCTAGGATGGCTTATGAAACTCAGATGCTTACATTTACTAGTTTAATATATTGATAGAATATAATAAAGGATACAAAGAAATGATACATAGGGCAAAATCTGGAAGGACCCTGAGAGCAAAAACTTCTATGCTCACAGAGTTGGGGTGCACCACCCTCTCAGCACGCAAATGTGTTTGCCAACCCAGAAGGTATCCAAATTTCATAGTTTATGGATTTTTATGGAAGCTCATCACATAGGCATGATAGATTATTAACTCAATCTCCAGCCCTTTCCTTCCTGCAGGACGGGGTTAGGGAATAGACTTGAAAGTACCAAGCCCTTAATCAAGGCCTGGTCTTTCTGGTGATAGGTCTCTAACCAAGAGCCCACTAAGAGTTGCCTCATTAGAACAAAAGATGTCCCTATGACCTAGAAAATTTCAGGGGATGAGTAACTTCTTGTCAGATGGTTCTATTATGCATAAAATTATAATAGTTTTAGAAGCTCATGCCAGGAACTGGGGTCAGAGATCAATTTAATCTATATATGTATTTATATATATAAATATAAATACACACACACATATATATAGGTCTCTGACCCCAGGAAAAAATATATATACATATACAAAATTTCTTATTGTTTCAGAGATCCTGGTCTCTGGCCACAGATCCCTTTCAGCAAATGATCACACTAGCCTGAGATTTGCATTTCATGTAGCATTTACAGGACAGGTGTATTAATAGTACCAACCCAAATATGCCTGCCATTTGAAGAAGCCAGTAGAAAGTCAGAACAGAGTTAAAGTAACAACTAATTTGCCCACAAATTTATTACATACATTTTCTTATTCTTTTTTTATTTGATTATTCTTTTTCCTTCTTTATCTACTGCTATTTCTGCCTTATAAAAGCTTGTGCAGAACTACTTAGCACAGAAGTGGATAGGTGCAGTTTTCCCCTCTGGCCCAGTAATTTTCCATAGGTTTGACATCCCAAGGAGGTTTTACGTCAATCTTTCAATATGTTCAGTCATCAATGTCAGTATTATCATCAGACTCATCAATATGGGACGGTTGAATCTCACTAGAGACAGAGTGTCACCCCACACTGGAGTACATCATGGTACAAGTCCATTTCAGTCCAATCAACAAGGACTACACAATTCCATTTCAGTACAGAACCAATCAGCAAGGACTATACAATTCCATTCCAGCACAGAACCAATCAGCAACTTATATGATTTCATTTCAGTACAGAGCCAACGAGCAAGAACTACATAATTCCATTTCCGTACAGAACCAATCAACAAGGAAAATACAATTTCATTTCAGTATAGAGCCAATCAGCAAGGACTATACAATTTCTTTGTTGTACAGAGAGCCAATCAGCAAGGACTACAGGGGGTACTGGCTTTGCCTTCTCGACGGAATCTATCATTACAAATAGCCATGACTTGGCTTTTTCTGGGTTCCATGTCAAAGGGGGACACAGCCAGTCACTCTGTCTTGTGTCTCATGATTATACTGAGCCTCATTTCTGTCATCTGTTATTATACATAGCAGGGACCACCTCCCTCCTACAGGGAGGACGTGCATTTATCTTTCACCAAAAGGTGAACTTCATAAAGACAGACACCACTGTGTTCCCAGCAGCTACCAAAGGGTTTAGCAGGTAGTGAGATTTCTGTAAGTATTTACTGAATAAGTGTATAAATGAGTCTGATGAGGAAATCTAAATGAGTGGATGGACTAGCAGGTCCCGTTGATGGAAGGCCATTGGTGCAAGTCTTGGCTGGCCTGTGGAGAGTGCCATTCTGACACCTGGCAATGGTCAGGTGAACTACAATGGAAAGACTGGTGGAAGCCAATGGTGGTCAACTTCAAACACATAAGGCCAGGGTATCTGCTCCATTCTTATAGACACACAGGAAATAGACACATGACAATCCAGTGGATAGTCAGTAGTCAATTAGATTACCCTGTTAACTATTCATTATGCTTTAGTTTAAATTCTTTATCAATACATGAGAGTGAACAGGATTGGGATGTGTAGTGGTATGGGATGTGTGACTGTGTAGAACTATGTACTCTTGTGCAAAAATTGAAGGAATGGGGTGGGAGATGCCGTGCACACCCCACAAAGATGGGGGAGGTAGCATTAACTTTTATTACTTCTTTTCTATAGTGAGACCACTGTAGTCTAGTTACGCCTTTGAATATACTTTAAACTACTCTGTACTTACAGTTATTATGTGACCACTAGAGTTTACATAAGCAGAATTATGTTCATTGCAATGAAAAATCCCTGAATTAGAGCATCCTCTTATTGTGAATGAACTTGGCTGCTGGACTTGGGTATCTGTACTGGGACTCTGGCCCTGGGAAATAAAACGTGGCTATGAGGAAGGAAACTGGAAGTGAGATATAAAGTCATGTGCGTGATGAGGCTGATCTGATGATGATTTAGGCAGGAGGGAAAATGAGACAGGCAGCTGTCTAGGGAACAATACAGAAGGGGGTTCCTCTCTGAGTGGTACTCTGTAAGCACCACTCCTTACTCTAAGCGTCTCACCCTAGTCTTGGACCTGTGAATTTATGTACAAGTTCACCAGATAAACACTAAACTCCTGTTTTGTTTTAGGAAGTGTAAATGCACCCGGGAGTGTATTGAGGTGAGAGAGTCTTGGTCTTCACACAGTCTTTAGGGGAAGATAAAACGAAAAAAAAAAAACCAGCAAAAACACACTGTGGTCTATGCCATAAATAGAAACAAGGAAGAAACAGAGACTGACCTCTGGTTGGAGGAGGTGACTCTTTTGCTTTGGAATTTGGGGAAAGGAATCTCTGAGGAGATAAGATCTAAATGTATCTTAGAAGAATCAGACCTGGCAGGGCTTGCAGGGGTCCTCAAACTTTTTAAACAGGGGGCCAGTTCACTGTCCCTCAGACTGTTGGAGGGCTGGACTGTGAGCCAGGACAAGTTGCTTGCTAAGCAGGACAGGCAGTGGAGGCAAAAACACCTGGCGGGCTGCATAAATGTCCTCGGCAGGTCGCATGTGGCCCGTGGGCCATAGTTTGAGGACCCCTGGAGAATATTCTAAGCAAAGGGAACAGATATGCAAAGGCCTCAAGGCAAAAAGGACTTTGCCTAAATTTTGACGGAGAGAAGGTCAATGTGGCTGGTCAGGATATGGGAGAAAGGAGGTGGGTCTGGACCATGCAGGCTGTGGATGCCTCACAGGAGATTTTATTCTAAGGCTACTGGGATTTTAAGCCTAGAAGCAATACAATGGCCTTTTTGTGAAAAGCCATAGTAAAGATCAACGTGGTTACATGCAGAAGAGAATAGATTAGGGGCTGGCAGGAGTTTATGGCTGTAATCCGGGTCAGAAATGATGTTGGTTTGAACTTGGGTGATGCTGGTGGGTATTTATTTTATTTTAAGGAGATTAGATGGATTTGTATAATCCAATGTCACTGGCTGATGGATTGGACATGAACTGGAGGAAAAGGGATGAATCAAAGGTCCTCCTGGTATTTGGTCTTGAGTGACCGGGCCCTGGATGGATCCATTTACTGAGATCCACCCATCTGCTCCGTGAGAGTATATTGAAGCTTCGCTACACGCTGAGCTCTGCCCTGAGCTCTGGGTGTATAAACAGAGCACTAAATGTGCATAGTTCTGATCCCACTGAGTTTGTGTCCTTGATGGGGCAGCAGGTATTAAAATACACGCGTAGCAAGTTGGATGATGATAAGAGCAGTGAAAACAGAGCAGAGAAGGAGCACGGGGGAATGCAGGTGGTGGCAATCGAAAAAGGTTTGAGGTTAATGCTGTGTTGTGAAGATGACATTTGAGCACAGACTCGTAGGAGCCGGGAGAGTGAGATGGGGGAGAAGGCGCTCAGTCCAGCATTAGGCAACGTGTCCCTCGGGCACAGGGTGGGCCCTGGCTTTCCTGTGGAGAAGTCGGCTCGTCATTGGAAAATTCATTTTCAGCCTGTAAATAAGGGGCATGCAAATAAGTGTCTTAGGTTTACCCTTAATCTACGGACTAAAGCAAATTGGCTGGCATTTTCTGATGAGGCATGAAAGCTTTAGTCAGGATTTGAACTAGTGGCTCCAGGGACTTGCAATATCATTAAGTCAGATTTAAGTCTCCTTAAGCCAGATGCTTAATCCATTAAGTCCAGCCTTTAGTTTGCTAAGCTACCTTTCTGTGTCTGCTTAGGGGAATTGTGTCTGTTTGCTCCCAGAGGTTTTCTTAGAGTCAGAGCCAAATGCAAGTCAGATGCCATTGCAACCTGCTGGAAAAAGAGCATCAGTTCTCTGCTTCTGTGGGTACTTAATCGTGCAATTCTTCCTTCTGCGGGTATTTAACTGTGACAAGAGCTAGATGCATACACTATTGAGGCCTGAGTGATTGCCTGGAGTTCACCTTGGTGGATATTGTTTGACCTTCATACTGTCATACAGAGGTCTAATGTTCGCTGAATATAAGTTGGAAGGAAAAGGAAGAATCCAATACCCTCCTAGTGTTTGGTCTTTGTAAATCACTATCCAACCATCATGCAAATTCCTCTCCCCCAGACTCTAGGCATTTTTTAATTAAGTTTTTAAAACTATTAGGTGGTATAGTACATATTTGGATGGTAGCATGGGGAAGGATCACAAACTCAAACATTTTCAAGGATGCCTACAGTTAACATACGTAAATAAAGGAGCCAGCTAAAAGACAATATATTCCAACTTACCAAGTGACATTTTTTGAGCTCAGCGCCCTCTTCCCCTGACAGTGCGAGATTGCTGGTCAGTTCTGGGCTGCGGGCCCTGTGGTTCTGCCTTTTGAGTTCTCATTTATATGTGAAGTTGAACTTAGTTTCTTTTTCTGAGAAGCGGATAGGTGTTAATTCTCCCTCATATTGTAGTTGTGTAGATTCCATCAGATAACATTTGCCACAGTGCTTATCACGGGCCCTGGCCGATGACTGGCACTTCATAAATGGCAAGTATTGTTCTTTTCATCAAAACTCAAATTGATCATTATAAATGGTGTGTATATACATATTTTAAAACTTTCGGTATATTATGATGTTTTGACATCTTAAAGAACCTTTCTGGCCAGGGAGAGGCTGCTCTTCCTGGGTTGGCCAGTTCTTAGAGATAACAAAGGCTCAGCCAGGAATGTGCCTTGATACAGGAATTCAACAATCCAGAGTCCAGCCCACCCCCTCCATCTGGGCACTTCAGGAGGCATCATTGCTCTGACTTAATAGTCCCAGGGCCAGGTAAGGGCCAACGGTGGGGGGGGGGGGCACCCCTACGGCTTAGAGCCCACTGAAATTATGCAAACTAGTCAATTCCACACTGGCATCCTGCCTGCCTTGCCTTTCCCAGACCCCCCTGTGGAGACTCCAGCCCAAAGCCTCCCCTCATCTCTCTCCTCTGCCTCCCTTGCCTCCTTCGTGTGGGCTCTGGGTGGTGTGCAGCCACTCCCATCCCTGGGACCTGTCACTGTTATAACATTTGCTGCCCTGAGCCTCCCCTGTGTTTCCTCTTGTGGCTACACCAGCCCAGCCATCACATAAAAGAATACAGAGCAATCATTTACTAAGTTCTGTAGGAAAACTTTGTGCTTCAGTGAAAATTGTGCATTATTTAGAGTGCACTCTTTTGGGTTATCTGATTCTGATTCTCTGGGAGCTATTCTACAATTCTGTAAGTTGTAGATGACTGTTAGAAATGCAAACTAATTCTTGTCCATAGACATGCAAATAAATTCTGCTCCTCTCTCCCCAACAAAAGCTAGTTCTGCTGCTCTTTTGAATATTCATTTCAATATTTTATTTCATAGATGTGTGGGCTTCCTGGACTTCTCCATTACACCAGGTTATACTATTTGCCTGGTTTCCCCATGTAACTGATGAATATCCAATAACATCTTTAATGTGGGTTAATATTCCATCTGTATGGAATTCATCATTTCACCTATTTTTGAAAATTTTCTTTTAACGGTACAGAACATCACCGAAAGGACTGTGAATAAGAAAAAGGAACTTAAAAGACCTGATTGAGATGTAGATATGCTTAGAAATGGAAAGTGAAATTCCAGTAATAGGCGCTACATGATGAAATCCTGAAATGGATAGAAATGAAATGGAATTTGAGGGATAACTCTGCCCCGGTGTTGATGGGGACTGTTTCACCCAGGAGGTCATTGGAACTGATTAGGGTCAATTGTGATTTTTTTTTTCTTTCACCCCTTTGTGAAAATAAATGAAGACCTCTTCTTTTAAATGAGGAAAAATTACTCAGAGTTTGCTACAGCAAGGGAGTCAGCTGCCATCATGGGTTTTGGCAGAGACTCAAAGGCAGGCAGAGAAGTGGGAAAGGTTTACAACGGAATAAAGGGAAGGCCCCAATCAGAGGGTGTTTGCAGGGGGACCTTCCTGCTGGCAGGCTCGTGGGAGTGTCTTTGGCTTCTCCTGGTATACCATAAGTTGAGAGCAGGGATGAATCTTGGAGAATTTATTAGATATTCATCAACCTCTGGCTTTGGGGATTAATTACCGCAAGGGTTGTTGTTTGGGTTTGTAGCCTGGTTGGGATGCAGCAGCCTGACCCCCCGCACTGGTGACTGTAGATAGTAATTGGCTTTCTGGACTGGTTGCTGCCGGTTGTGGGTCAGAGTTCTATTTTGACTTCCCCTCTGGGCATTGTCCATTTGTATATTCAACCTCTTATCATCAGAATGCTAAGTCACTAAATATGAGAGAAAAACTCATTATTCATAGCCCAATTCTTCCTGATATGAACCTATACCACTAATATTAGCATTGCTTACCAGATTGAGAGCCAGTGTTTGTCCCTAGCTGCTGTCATATCTGTATTAATCCTGTTCGTTGCAACATATACCCTGAAATATATTAGGGGCATGGTATATATTTATTGAATAAATTAATGAAATGCTTCTATTAAATGCTTTATCAATTAGGACTCAATTGTTGGTGTGGTAAACACAATTTATAACAGCATAAAATAAGAGGGAAATTTGTGAGCACACAGAACTTTAAAAATCTCCAGGCTCAAATCTATGTCAGGACTCCTAAATTTCATTTTGCCTGAATGGTCCTCTCTCTCTAACTTCTTCTGCACGCCATCACTTTTCTTTACTCCAGGGTAATTTCATTATCAAATAGGTGGATATCAAATTGTTGCAGAATGGTGGCTACTCTGTCCCCCAAAGGTTAGTGCACTTTTGTGGAAGGAAGGGACGGGTAGTGAGAAGAAAGAGGGAAAACAGGTTAGAAGGAGGCAGACGGGAAGAATTCACCTCAAATTCCTTAATAGATATATAATACACCGTCGTGGAAAACTGCCCCCAAATTCAGCTAGCAAGTGAGCTAAGGTTTAAATTTAAATTTAAACTGCAGCTGTTGGCATAGATGCAGAGAGAAGGGAACACTTCTACACTGCTGGTGGGATTGCAAATTAGTACAGCCTTTTTGGAAAGAAGTATGGCGAATTCTCGAGGAACTAAAAGTTGACCTACCTTTTGATCCTGCAATTCCATTACGAGGTATCTACCCAGATGAACAAAAATGATTTTACAAATGACAAGATAATTGCACCAGAATGTTTATTGGAGCCCAATTCATAATGGTCTCCATTATTTGTGGAATCAGCCCAAATGCACATCAATTCATGAATGGATTAACAAGCTGTGGTATATGTATGCCATGGAATACTATGCTGCTATAAAAAAGATGGAGATTTTATATTTTTTATGTTTACCTGGTTGGAGCTGGAGCGTATTCTTCTTAGTAAAGTATTTCATGAATGGAAAAAAGTATCCAATGTACTCAAAGTATGAAACCAGTATATAATCACTTATACATTCATACAAATGATAAAACACAAATACAGTCCAGAAAGGAAGGGAGAGAAAAGAAAGGGGAGGGGAACGGGGAGTCCAAGTGGAGGGAAGATATTTGGTGGGATGTCACCTAACATGAACAATGCAAGGGTGAATTTCAAAACAAAGAGTATATTATAAATGTCTTACCATAAAAACAAGCAATTGACGTGATGGTTATGTTAATCAGTTTGACTTGATTCCACGTTGTATATCAAATCATCACCTTGTACCCCATAAATGCATACAGTTATGATTTAATAAAAATTAAATATAAAAAATAAATAAACTTCTATATATATATATAGATTTGTAAAGAGGCCCAAAGACAGAATTTTTCATTAAGTCTTGGTCATTGGTGACTTCGTCAGAAAAAATATAAGTTTGATCAGAAAGTGTCGATTTCTCATTTAAGGATTGGTTGCCATGTTGGTATTCTGGGATTAGCTTTGAATCTAAGGTCCGTGGAATTCTGCTCCATCTGCTCAGGTTGGGCAATGCAGTGAGACACCGTCTGAGAACTTCTCCTTCCTGAGGAAGGTGTACTTGCACTTGAAAAGTAAAAGTTCTCCCCCTAAGCTTTCAAAGACCTGGAGGGCTTGCTATCCAGCTGTGTCAATCTTTAGTAATTCCAAATCATTTTCTACCCTCCAGAAAACACTTGCCCAAAAAATACCCTTTGGTAAATAATAATGCAATTCAAATGATAAGGAATCAGACTATTGTTTTCATAATTGATCTCGTATTTATGGGGACTTTTCTTAATCTTAGAGGATGCTTTGTAGGGACTCTGCCTATCTGTTTGGCTTGCGTAAGAGAACTGGAAATGTCGGCTCTCTGATAACAATAGATTAAGAATTAGAAATTAGATAAAATGCAAATGATGGTTTCTTTTTAATTTGTTTCCTTGAAAAAAAAAAGATTTTTATCATGGAGCCCAAGCAAATAAAACTCGCGTAAGTAATTAAATGCATTATGGAAAACTAGCCTATCTTTCCAAATTGTTTCCTCTTAATGAATTGTAAACGTTGTGTATTTCCTTAGGATATTTGTCCTGAGAAATTTAAAATAGGAGTTGTGTAATTCCCTCTCCCCCAGGTCTTTACAGTTCAGATAAAGATTTTTATGGTAAACTCTTGAGAAGATATAAAAGTTGGCTGTGATCTGAACTTTGTTTTATTAATTATTTCTTTTCTCTATGGAGTGGCAAAGACTTCTAACTCTCATTTCTTTTCTAAGTGATAGGCATGCAAGGTTTTGTTGTTGTTGTTGTTTTTTAATTCTTCATTCCCCTCTGTAATTCTGGAGAAGAGGAGATGGAGCCCAAGACCTCTCTGAGATAGTGGCTGTAACAGGGACACATCACTCATTCTAAGGACGTGGTAAACTTATTCTCAGTGCCATGACCTTGTTTCACTGTTTTTCTCTTTCATATTTAATGATGCCAAGGAGTTATTTGGGGTTACTTAGAGCAATAAAATGAAAGGAAATAAAATAAAATGAAAGCAATGAAATAAAATGTGTGCACACACAAGGACTTGGAAAAAGCCAAAGGAGAAAAATGGAGAAACAAAAAATAGGACAGAAGAGGAAAAGGAGAAGGAGAAACTGAGAAGGAGGGGAAGAAAAAGAGAAAGAGTGAGATGGGTTGAGCGGGCACAAGAGAGAAGAAGGGAAGGGGGAGAGGACATGGAGAGAGACTGACGGACACAAAGGGGAAAGCCAGAGCTTCTGTGGGGGCAACCTGGGCTTGAGAAAGCCTTTGATGATCCCCTTACCGAAGAGAATAAACCCAGCCATTCATTAAAAAACAAAACCAAAAGAAAACAAGACAGGAACCTTGATCCCTCTGACTGTCTATGAGCATTGGAAATAGTGATAGACACTCACCTGTGGATTTTCTTTTAGGGATAATTAACAGTGGGAATAAACAGGGGATGACCTGTCCTCGGCGACTGGCCATCCCAATGCCTTTAGCTGCCCCTGATGCCTCGCCAGTGACCTCCTTATTTTGGAGGGCTGACCTGACTTCTCGTATCTCAGGTCTCTCCTCTGGCTCCTCAACTGGAATCTTAGTTGGCTGGGATTTGCATGTGACTTCGCCTCTGTCATCTGCAAAGAGCAGGGATTCAAGATTCCACATCGTGCCTGAGAGGAGCCCATGAGGCAGGGACTTGTGCCTACTTGGCGCACGGCTTAGATACACAAAAATTATTCATCAATGCGGGTTTCTTTCCCCATCTCGCCTGCTTCATCTCCTGTCCTCCTCCGCATGTGTTACTCTCTCATGCAAACGTTCTGTAGTACTCAGCACAGCTATAGAATTTTAATGATTTCAGGTTGCAGGGGGCTAATGTTCCAAAGCTTAATAGTAATCTTAAAAGCATCTTATGATGCGCAAAGAGATCCAGGGGAAAGGCAGAAGGCCTCCTGCCGGCCTCCTTCCCTATCACCCAACCACCTCCCCTTCCCAGCTTCAGACGGCCATACGTTTGTCTTCCCTGCTTACCTTTTGATATTTCTACTACTCCCATTAACTGATTTTGAGTCTCTTATACATGTCCGATAGTGCCCTTTATGATAATTCAGTCCTAATTCTATGTAAAGTTGAGAAAAGTTAAAATCTCCAAGCATACTCTGAACTTACAAGTGGGGAAAGGGCTGAGGTCCCCAGATGAGGTAACGGTGGCCCTTTCTGTTGTTATAGAAAGGAACCAGGCTTGAAGAAGATGGAATAAGTTAATGAACTATTGGGGCTCAGACGACCCCTGTGAAGTGCTCTGTCAAATCAGGTTTGGACCAGATACCTGGCAGGTGCTGCTGAATCCCGTAACTTGCCAGATGATAAATTATGGACAGAGCCTCCCAACATCTTGCTGCCCCCACACATTCTGTGTTACTTTAGGACCCTCAAGAGCTGTAGCAACTGGGGTGATGAGCTCTAGTACTGAGTGCCTGAGAATATGTGTCATTATTCATCAACTATTTCTTTTATCTCCTTCAACAAGTTTATCAGCTGTGTGTGAGTAGATGCCATTTGTTTTTATAGTTCTTGAATTTTCTGCAGAACCTAGCAGGCTTCTATGCACATAGGAAGGATTCAGGAAACCCCCATTGATGGACAGTTGATAACGCTTCTGCTTTGAGGTCCAGAAGTAACACATGCACAAGGGGTCTGCCATGATTCCTGCACCCTCCAAAATAAAATTCATGTATCATATACAAGGTTCTTTTAATCGAAGCTCCTTTAAAGTAGTGTAATTTTCACCTTGCCTTTCAAAATCCTCATGACAAGTCCATTATCTGTCTAGGCATCTGTATTCAGGAGCCATAAGAAGAGAGGAGAGCAGAGGAGTTTGGATTTTTGTTTTGAACTTGTATTTATTAACTGTTTGATGAAACAAACGTCTACAGACTAAAGGTTGGTTCAAAAATTCAACACGATTAGAGAGAAATTAATGTCTGGTCTTGTTCATTCAGGTAATTTCCCAAGGATATTAAACTTGAAACAGTCTCTCTGAAGTTCTAAGCTATTTGAAAGGAATTGATAGGAGTGTGTGAGAGAGGGCAAGCTCTCTATTGTGAAGCCTGACTCTGTGTAATGAAAAATCAAATTTGAATATTAAAAAAAAAACTTAATTCAGAACTTGCTGCTACTCAGCCGTGGTGTACTGCTAACACACAGTGATAAGATTTCGTGATGAAAAATATCCTTTTCTCTGACTGGGTAATTCTTGTGCTGATAAATGGAGACTTTGAAGAAGCAATACTTGTCCAGGAATTCTTAACACACACTGCATCTGATCGGATCCCGTCTAAGGAAGCAGTTTGGGTGCGTGACTGGTGGTGCCCCAGTCAGCTTTGTTGGTGCAGCCAGGCCCCCGTACAGTACACACTGACTTGGAAATTGAATTTTACAGCCTACATCTCGTACTTTGCCACATGGCAGTGACAAAGATCAGGGACTATTTTTCCATAAGTAAACTACCTCAGCTGGGTTAAGCCATTACAATAAATATCGCCATTTGAAATGAATGAAAAAGATCGGAGTTAATGAGGCCTGGAATCATATGAAGAAAATGGCATCACTGGGGGAAGGCAGGAGCCCTGCATTGAGCACACACACAAATTCTTACAGCCCAGCCTACCTCTACTTTTTCAATTCACTATCAAAATGATTCTTCATGCCTTATCTATTTCATATGGTCCTGATGTTTTAAGTGTTCTTATTTTTACATTATCATAAAATGTTTACTTTCCCCAAATTCCTTCTTAGAGATGCCCACATCCTATACAAATTGGAATTCTAGGACAGAACAAAAAGTTGAACTGTATGAAAACCCCCTTAATGAATCAATTTGCTTGATTTTGCATATGAGAACACCAACATACAAGGCAGGGCATGGTGGGTTATGTCTATAATCCTAGTACTCTGGGAGGCCGAGGTGGGTGGATTGCCTGAGCTCAGGAGTTTGAGACCAGCCTGAGCAAGAGCAAGACCCTGTCTCTAAACATAGTTGGGCGTGGTGGGATGCACCTGTAGTCCCAGCCACTTGGGAGGCTGAGGCAAGAGAATCACTCCAACCCAAGAGTTTGAGGTTGCTGAGATGCCATGGCCATCTACCAAGGGTGACAAAATGAGACTCTGTCTCAAAAGAATACCAAAATACTGGCTTGATTTAAATTTTCTATAAGTAGACTTATTGATATCATATACATGTTTTTAACTAATACAGTACTGATATGTGCTAAGAATCCTATTCCAAACAATTTCTGGACTTACTCTGTTATACGTACATTTTGTGTACAACATCAGAGGCTTTCTGGGTTGTTACAATCGTTCAGGTGTTTTAACAGCATCTGTAACCTACAATGTGCCTATAAAAGAAATGATGTCAGTGGTTCCCGTTGCTCATTGGGTAGGGCACTGGCTACATACACCCCGGCTGGCAGAGTCAAACCCAGCCTGGGCCTGCTAAACAACAACTGCAACAGAAAAATACCCAGGTGTTGTGGCAGGCACCTATAGTCCCAGCTACTTGGGAGGCTGAGATAAGAGAATCACTTAAGCCCAAGAGTTTGAGGTTGCTGTGAGCCGTGATGCCACAGCACTCTAGAGAGGGTGACAAAAATGAGACTCTGTTCCCTTCCCCCCCCCAAAAGAAAAAGAAATGATGTTAATTTTTTACTTATGGTTTAATTTGTCATTTTGAAGTAGGGTACTATCTTAAGCTGTTCCTCTATCACAAAATACCTTAGACTGTATTGCTGATAAAGAGCAGGGATTTATTTCTTATAATTCTAGATGCTTGGAAGACCGAGGTCCTAGCATGGATGTCTGCTGTTTGTTTGTACACACATGAATATCATATGTTTTTCATAAAGTAATGGCAACAGGCATGGTACATTTTTAAATCTAATCTGTATAGTCCACATTTTCTCTATCATTATATTAAGTCTGGAAATCCACAAGACCATAAATCAGGACCCAATTTTTAGTATTTATTTATTTCCATGGCATATATCCTCCATCACTGACTTTCACCACCTGTGCGACATCCCTGAACATGGAAATGAGATGTGAAGTGGACTCTGTCAAATCGTATTCCTAAGTAAACTCAGTGTAAACAGTCATGCAATCAGTCAAATAATGAGAAAATAAAAACTGTTGCTTATTTATTACCTTTGGTTTTAGCATGATTTATTTGATAATACATTTATGTTGCTTAACTTTCAATTATAAATGTTTTTAGCAACTAGCTTGCAAAATCCCAGAAAATTTAACATTGAGCTCTTGCCTGCTTGAGCTAGCCAGCTCTGGCACACCGATGCCCAGGCTCCTGTTTGGCACAGTTCCATGGCCTGGCAAGGTCCTGCCTGGGAAACGTCAGCGATTCCTGTGCCTTTGGTCCTCTTATGTGTTCAAACATAATAGAGCTGCCTGCTATAACCGACCAGGGTGGCTTGGATGAATGACCACAGAGATCAGAGACCAGCGTCGATGAAAACCAAAGATATTTCCTTAGGCTTGAATTTTAGGTTATTGTCTCTTCCCTGAAATAATCACAAGATTCTTTTGCTGAGAAGGCCCCAGAAATAGCTGAGAAGGATAGTGAAGTCCTGGTAAAACTCTGACAGGGAAACAGAGACCAGCCCCATCAGGGGATGCCTGGCTTCAGACTGAATTCCACTTGGAAACATAAAAATCATGTGACCTTTCTTTCCCTAACTGGAATAGAGTAGAAGTCATGCCCACCAAACCCACAACAATGTTTGAAAGATGAGAAT
Organism: Galagoides demidoff; assembly: GCA_963574575.1. Taxonomy (NCBI): domain Eukaryota; kingdom Metazoa; phylum Chordata; class Mammalia; order Primates; family Galagidae; genus Galagoides; species Galagoides demidoff. The sequence continues at coordinate 24,531 of CAUYQV010061862.1, forward strand.
AGCCACTGAATGCAAAAAGGCACAGAGCAACACAGAACTTCAAATAAATCAGCAGAGATTTCAGGTCCCTCTACTGCACTCAGAACGATTTTGGCTAAGTTGATTGTAAAAGATTTCACTGGAGTTATAATATTGTTTTTATGCCCTGAATATACCTGCCAGCCTATAAAGAAGAACAGAGCCTTGAAGCTACATTGGAATACATTTCATCAGGAGACTCTCAGACAGAGGAGAGAGGGAAGCGTAAACGGAAAGTGGTTATTATTACTTTTTAGTAGGATACGGTCCTCTTAAATCTAGGTATGGAGACCGACTTACACTGGAGTATTTATTTTCCCTCCCATACTTCCAATTTTTCTAGTTAAAATATCACCATTTTCCCTAAAAGGCTCTCAGTCATCTGAATGCATTCAGGCCTATGAATCTAACTATTATCAGACAATATTCAAATACTACTCATAGTATCATAAACATTTTCCATGACTCCTGGGACTTTGTTCTTTTCACTAAAAGTTAGCACTGCTGGACACAGGGCACTTTTTCAGAGGACCTTTAAATGGTCCCTCTGTTCTATAAGTGCACCTCCTAGAATTTAGTCGCAACTTTATTATAAAATAAAAGGAACCTAAAGACAATGGGAAATCATGATATAACCCTGCAACAACTCGAAACTTCCACCAAAGTGGTTATTTCTCACCAAAAGCCCTAGATGAGTTTTAAAAATAAAAATTGGCTATTTGAGTTTCCTAGTAAAGAATTTGTTTTGAAATTGTGTAGGCTAGAGTATAGATGTACCTGAAGTGAGTTCAGTCATAAATAAGCTACCTTGATGCTAATTCTCTAGTTTTCTCTAATTTAGACATAGTTTAATTTTATTCAGATGGCATACAGTCAAAACCTAATCAGACACTTCAATACTATTCAGACCTAGAGGGATTTATGATTTTTTTTTTTTATCATAGTGTAGGCCTTAGTTTTTTTAAGTGAACTTTATATTTGGAAATACAATAGAACCTTCATAGTTGACCACGTCCTTAAGTTGACCTAATTCTCCTGTATCATAGAGATACAATTCCCTTTCCTGTATAATTCCCTGTATCATAGATACGTATTAGCACAGTAGGCCTAGTTCCTTATGCGGACCCCGAATGTTGGCTACCTTGTCACAGTCCCTTAACTGACATTGGTCAATTTTCAGAGGTTCTACTATATTTCTAGATTTGCAAGACAACGTTCAAAGAGGATAAAGGGAATTCCAGTCTCCTTTCATCTAACACACTATTGTAACTTTGCCTAAAATGAGAAATTATTTTGGTACATTGTTACTAGCTAACTTACAGGCTTTATTCTGATTTGAACCTTTTTTCCCACTAACAACCCTTTTGGTTTGTACCAGGATTCAACCCAGGGTGTCATACAGCATTTAGTGATCAGGTCTCTTTAATATCCTTTGGTCTGGGCAGTGTTTCAGATTTTCCTTGTTTTTCATGACCATGACACTTTGGAAAAGTATCAGTTAGGGATTTTGAAGAATGTCCTTCAGTTTGGGTCTCTCTAATAATTTTTGAATATTAGATAGAGGTTGTGATGTTTGGGACTTCCAAATCTCAGAAAGATGAATGTCCTCATCACATGGATTTTATTTCTATTTATTTATTTTCTTTATTTGTTGTGACAGAGTCTCACTTTGTCACTCTACGTAGAGTGCTGTAGCATCACAGCTCACAGCAACCTCAAACTCTTGGGTTTAAGCAATTGTCTTGCCTCAGCTTCCCAAGTAGCTGGGACTACAGGTGCCTGCCACAACACCTGGCTATTTTTAGAGGTGAGGTCTCATTCTGGCTTAGGCTGGTCTCAGGCAATCCACCTGCCTCCGCCTTCCAGAGTGCAGGGATTACAGGCATGAGCCACCATGCCCAGCTGTGTCCTGGTCGCATTGTATCAGGGATTCATGATATTAATGTGACTTCTCACTGATCATGTTGACCTTGGTTACTTGGTTGACTGGATTTCTCCAATGTTACAAATTTATTTTTCCCTTTTCGTACTTTCCTCTTTGGAAGTGAGTCATGAAGTCTAATCCAACTTCAGATGGTGATGGGAGTGATGACAGGGGTGAATTAATCCTACTGAGGATGAGGGGTCATCTACACATATCTTTTTGTAACAAAAATTTGTCTCTCCATTTCACTTGCCCAAAGTGCCAGGATTACGAGCTTGAGCCATGGTGCCCAGCTAATTGGCATTTACACTTAAGTGTATTTTGCCACAATAAAAAAGCAAGCATTGACCAACAAAATCCTAGACTTTCAATTATCCTTTGGGTGTTTCACTTTTCAGGCCTGACTTTGTATCATTCCTGGTTAATAAGACCATATAAATCAATCCACCATCATGAAACTGACAACATGTTAAAGGTTATTGACATTTGCTCACTATTTCTCATAACTTTAGCGAGTCCGTTGCCATATATTAAGCTAGATAATGTAAGAGTCAGGGAGGAAGAAGGTCGTGGTTGGATGTAAACTGTGAAGGAACTCTCCAATCCTTACCCTGCCCACTAAGCTTCCAAGGACTTCACAGATTCTCCCTTGTAAGAGCTCACCGTAAAGTCCATCTCTACCAGGCCCTGCCCTTGCCTTTCTTACTGATTGTTATAAGCAGAATCACCAGTGCACCAGTGTGGATCAAAGGAGGACAATTTACCCTTGATTAGTATGAAACGAACTTAACTCGAGACATCATAAAGCTGACGTGTTGCATGTTCAGGGATTTAATCACATTTCCCTGTGTTTGCAGATTCAGAAATCAAAACTATTACATTAATAGGATTTTGAAATTCAAGTCTACCAGGGTGACAGGGACATAACCCTGCAGGTAATGAACAAAAGGCGATATTTATAAAAAATATTTCTATGATATTGAGAAATAGACTGGAGCGATAAGTGTAATAGTGTGATAATGAGTGAAAAAAATTAAAAGTGAAACTAATTTTTTTAAAATATAAAGTAAGCCATTTTATTTGAAAATATTTAGCCAAATTTCCATTTTAACCAGGAAGATTAGTTTTCCGTAAGTATTATTAGAAAAATGGAAATCTGTTCTACAAACTGGATGGGTCAAGTATTTTACCAGAAAAATCTCTGACTTTGTTGGATAATTTAACAATTCAAGTCGAGGTCGGAGGACTCAACTTTCGTGTTTCTCCCTGAGTGGATATGCGTGGCCAATTTCTTGAGAATCATGCAGGCAACTAATACCCAAGTCAAATTCACACCTTTATTAAAGTTTGGGTTATGGTAAACAAAAAATGTTCAGGTGACACTATTTGCAAATCTGATGAAGTGTCAGTGATGTCACTGTGCACAGTTGACAAATTCATGGCATTTCCTGTTTCTTTCCTTTGTGGGTAGACACTGATTTGATTTGAGTCTTAGACGGCTAGCTTCCATTTATCTATATTATTCAAAAAGCCTAAAAGGCAGAATGCGTAAAAACCTTTTCTCATTAGTAAACAGGCCAGAATGTCTAAGAAAAGATGAAAAGCAAAGTCAACTTTTCTATAAAACGGCCTTTGGGTTTTTGCTAATATAAACCCTTTCTAGGTTCTTGTCAGGTGAAACGTGCCTGCTGATCTGAAACTTTTCACTTCTAAACACTGTACATAAATTATGTGATTGGGGAGTTTACTGGCATTTATTTGGTCCAGTCTTTGCATGTAAAATAGTTACTTTTTAGACTGTCAACCACTAAACACACATTGCTAGGTACAAATAATCTTTGAATAGCAGACCTCATAGGAAATCATGGCTAGAATGCTACAGTTGATGAAATGCTGGTTACATTTAGTTTTTTAAAGAGAGCTTAGAAAAATTACGAGGTGTCAGGTGCCATTCAAGTGTAGAAAGAGCCATACGCTGAACTCATAAATGATCGATTCTCTCATGGTCTTATTCTTTTTGTGTAACTCTAGGAAAATAAGTAGATAGGTACAAGAGACCCAGAAACTATTTGTGTGGCCAAAGCAGACGGAGGGCAAGATTTTTCTGCATTGGAAAGGGTAGGGCATCTCTTACCAATCAACTCAATTTTAATGGGCAGATCGAAGTAGCATGTTATAAAAGAATAGAGGAAAAGAACACTGTTGAAATCCCACATCTAGGTTTTAGAGGCAGCATTGAGCTTCAGTTGAACGTTTAAAATGTGAAGCTATCTTTCTTTGGTTTGAAGCTAAACTCTGTTTCTCCCTTGACTGCGTGACTCTGGTCAAGCTCTTTAAAATTTCTAAGCTTCCATTTTTTTTTTCAACTGTAAAATGCACACGATGATTTGTTTACTAACGTATTCTAGAAAAAAATATATATTTTGTTGGGTTTTTACGAAGAATAAATGCGTTGATGTAGTGGAGTATCTTAGCATAGGCTCTCACAGATCAAGTAGTCATTAAGTGTTAGATGTTATTAACATCACACTCATATCAATCATTTTTTGACAATATAGATTTTGTTTTTTTACTTCCCTGGCTCTCAGTTTCCCCATCTGGAAACTTAGGAGGATGAAATGAATCTATAGGTTCCAAACATATTTTAGGCATGCATCCTTTTTCTTGAACAATTCTTAGGCACTCATAGCATGTATAAAACTGATGACAGGTGGGCTCCCCTGGTCAAAGCCGGCACAAGGAGGGCTAGAAATGGCAGATACCTCTGTACACTCCCCGTTGAAAGGCAACTAAGGGTGTTTAAAGAACACTGATGCCTCCATGGAGTGTAGAATTTTTCCCAAAGCTCTGATGTTAAAGACATACAGAATTTTCAGCTTTTAGCTAGCTGTGTGGTCTTCATTAACTTACACAGTTCTCTAAACCTCAGATTCTACATCCGTAAATCAAATTAGAAAGGAAGAATGGCTTGGGGAGTAAATGAGGTAGAAAATGTAGATTCCTTAGCTCCAAGCCTGACACTGAGGAAATCTGAGTTTAATAAAAGGAAGGTAAAAACATCATCATCGCAACGAAGAGAATAGTGAATCTGATGACCAAGCCTCTCTCTCAGCAGGTGAAGAAATTAATTCACCTGCTTGGAGAGGTGTTTGGTCAAGTGTGTGTCCTCCTGGTTCTTATTTCAAATCCTCTTGGGAAAAGAAATCACCAAGCTTTACAGGTTAAAGGTTGTCCTTGATTGGGAAACCATTCCATTTTTCCTTACAGTCCAGAAACCTATACAGCCTAAACAAATTCAAGCAGACATTTTTTTTTCTTTCCTTAGCTTCATCTTAACTTCTAAGTTTCTGGATCTTCCCTTTACACAGAAATTTGGACTATGTAATAAGACAGAACTGGGTTAAATCACTGATTTCTAAGATTCTAGGTTTTTAGAGTTGAAGTTGAGCTCCTAAATTTAGTTGCTCTGCTGGTCTCTCTCGAAAAGGTTTGAGGTTTCTGTGGTGGTGGTTGAAGGAAGCTGGGATGGAGAAGATATTGCAGAGTCTACTCTTGGAGAATTATGTTGGGAGTTGTGAAAGTATTGGTAAGGCTTGAGATAAAGCTGGGTCATTGTGTTCTGATGGCCACTGTCCTCTTCATGAGGACTGATAATCTCTTAGTTGCCATACCAATGGTGTTTTCTTTCAGATGAACATTGGACCCCGTAATCTTGATTACTAAAATGCAAGGTGTGTTCTTACAGAAGTAATTATATAGGTGCATGGAGAGATGAATGAGGAGATGAATACAGTGCAGAGGGGGAAAGCTAAATGCAAACTCACAGCCACTCCTCATACATCCTTTGATTACAGTTGTGTAGCAGTAAGATGGGGACTTAACTTTTTCATGTGAGCCTCCACTATTTTTCTTGTTAAATTATAAGCTCCCAGAAAAATAGATATGACATCTTAATTTTCTTCTCTGTACAAATCCAACACATTTTTATTAAGCATCTCCTAAAATTCATGGTGATAAATATACATTAAACACACAGCATAAAAATAAGAGCAAATGAAATGTCTGAAAAATCTTGCCTACATTTTACCTTTCAATTTGGAAATTTAAATGTAAAGCATTTGTTTGAGACCATGGAGGCAAAGATCAATGTAAGCTAACTACTAGTTAAGACTCAAATGATACATAAAAACATGAAAATAAAAAAAAATTTGTTGCCTTTTATTCCTTGCTTCAACTCTATGAAAACCCTCTCTACACATTTCCACTGTAGAGAGTGTAATTTTACTTAGCTTCTATCTACAGTAGGACTTTTCTTTCACTCTTAACTGGTTCTTCACATGGGTGTTCATAAGCCTTGTCTCAGGCATTAAAGATAAAGTGTATTTGTGATGAAAAAAACTCTTTAAGCCATTTGAAAATAGTCTCCTTTATTTATGTTTAAATACACAGTACACAGTGAGGGTTGATCTTCTCATCCCTGGTGAAGTGTTTACCTTGGTGATTTGGAGATGCAAACTCCTCTAAGTAAGCACTCAGGTACTCACGATGCTTGTCTCAGCACTGTGCCATTCAGATGAATCCAGTCAAGCTGATGAAAAAGTAGGATTTTTCTTTCTTTTTTTTTTTTTAAATTGGCAAGTCACAGTTAACATTTTTTTTTTATTAAATCATAGCTGGGTACATTAATGCAATCATGGGGTACACTGTACTGGTTTTATATACAAGCACAAATGTTGAAATGTTTTCATCACGGCCTTTTCTTAGTTATTGTGTTAAGACATTTATATTCGACACCTAGTAAATTTCACATGTACCCTTGTAAGAGGCACGGTAGGTGTGGTCCTGCCAATTACTCTCCCACCACCCATCCTCCTCCTTCCCTTCCCTCTCCTGTTTCCCCTTCTTCTTGGGCTATAATTGGCTTATAGCTTTCATAAATTGGTTTCACAGTAAGACTGAGTACGTTGGATGCTTTTTCTTCCATGCTTGGGATACTTTGCTAAGAAGAATATGTTTCAGCTCCTTCCATGTAAACATATTAAGAGGTAAAGTCTCCATCTTTCTTTAAGGCTGCATGATATTCCATAGTGTACGTATACCACAATTTATTGATCCATTCATGGGTTGATGGGCATTTGGGCTTTTTCCATGACTTAGCAATTATGAATTGGGCTGCAATAAACACTTAACTTTTACTGAGGATAATATAAATAGTGAATTACCCATGTAAGTAATATAATATAGTTTATTTATATAAATTATATCATTTAATACTCACAAAAGCACTAAAATGTAGATTATATTACTATCCTTTTACAAATGAGCAAATCAAGATTCAGAGATGTTAAGGGATTTTACTACACACAGTATGAACACAGATCTTTCTGTTAACAATTGCGTAACGGTTAACAGTTCCAGTTTCTTGGAGGGCAGGGATTTTAAGGTTTTAAACACTCCTACAAGGGGAGGGAAACTGCTAGGTTCAGGGGGAGGTGGGAGGAATGGGTGGGGCAGGGACCAGAGTGCCTCCCTCTCCTTGGGACCAAGGTTTAAGCACAAAAAGTTAGCAAGCAACATAAATCATATTCAATGTGTTATTTAGAAATAAAAGTTAACGCAAAAAGCTATAATGAACAAAATAACAAAATTGTAAATCAAGAAATATTATTGAGGCCAGGCATGGTGGCTCACGCCTCTAATCCTTCCTAGCACTCTGGAGGCTGAGGCTGGAGGATCCCTTGAGTTCAGGAGTTTGAGACCAGCCTAAGAGCAAGAGTGAGACTCCATCCCTACTAAAGGTAGAAAAATTATCTAGGCATGGTGGTGGGTGCTTGTCATCTCAGCCACTCAGGAGACTGAGGAAGGAGGATCACTGGAATCCAGGAATTTGAGGTTGCTGTGAACTAGGCTAATGCAATAGCATTCTAGCCTGGCCAACAGAATGAGACCATTTCAAAACAAAAACACAAACAAGAAACAAAGAAATGATGTTGCAACTCAGACTTAGGGCAAAGATAGCATAAAAGGGGTGGGGATGGAACACAGAACAACTAAGGTCTAGAACACAGCCTGTTGGATATCCACCACGTGATTCAGCCTGGAATGCAGATTGTGAAGGAGCACGTTGGGGCAGATAAAGGTAGAGGGGCAGCCACCGCTCGATTGGCTTGTTGAAGATTACAAGCTTTATCCCCAAAGCAAAAGGGATCCTTGAAGGGTTTTAAGCTAGGAAGGGGCATCATCTAATCTTCGTGGCATATAAATCAGAGAAGGTCATATCTGTAGATTCTAAACCATAAATTGTGAACAAATACTTAGGTCTTTGAAATAAAAAAAAAATAGCAAGCAGTTTTAAATAAAGTGAGATGATCTGTATGTATTATCTAATAAATGAATTTTGAGATCAGATAGGCACAGATGTAATTCTGTTCAACATTAGCTGGGAAAAAAATGGAAGTTGATTCAAACAAGCTTTATTTTTAAAACTTCTCAACTTTGATAACTGCCAATTTTATGAGCACCCCTGCTTGAATACTTGTGAATAAAATGGGGGGAAAAGGCTATTAAAGGTATTCTTGGATGATGCGAAGTCGATTTACATTTCAAGATGATATTTTTGGCAAGAAGGGAATCCATGATATGTAGCCACTTTTTGTTGTAGTTTGAAATTACCTGATGGTAATTCTTTAAATTTTTCATTTAAAATGAAAGGTTAATAGTTATCCTGCACAGTTCTTGCAAAGTGAAAATGAGATTGGAAAGTTAAAATATAATTAATTTACTTTCCTATTATCCTTTTCACTGGAGGAATATTCATGCATTCTGAACAGATAAGTTTTAAAAGAGGCACTAAATTGCGAGTGTTCACACTTGGATTCAGTTTAAAAGTTAAAAGCTTTCAGGCCAAATAAATTAGACAAGCATGTGAGATGGAGCTCCGTTTCAATATTAATGAGGAAGTGTCTACCTTTCACATTGCTGTGTTTGTAGTTTCAGTATCAGACTCAAAGATCTCGGAAGTTGCTATGGAGTTGAACTGATATTTACTCTATGACTAAATCATTATAACTTGTGCCAGTCCAACATCAACTATAACCTTTCAAAATGAAGAAAAGTCTGGGCAGTGCCTATGGCTCCAAGGAATAGGGCTCCAGCCCCATATACTGGAGGTGGTGGGTTTAAACCTGGTCTCAGCCAAAAATACTGCCAAAAAAAAAAAAAATCTAAATATGTTGCAGAGACTTAACTCAGGAGGTGATTCTGCTGAGTTTGCTGTCAAATGATGTATCACTTAGGCTGTTTCTGCTTGAAAGCAGTAGAGGTAATATGGAAACATCCGGATACATCCCCAAGATTCAAAGGAAAGACAAAAACAAATAGTGACATTGTCTAGAAGGACCCAGTTAATGAAGCGATCACATGAAGAAAACTTTTCTGGATCCATGAGAAGAAAAGATGAGCTGAATTTAATTCGCTTCTGCTTTCTGGTTCATTTATGTGTATACAGTTTTTACAGGGATTCTTTTTTTTTTTTTTTGACATTTTTTTCTTTTTTTTTTTATTAATTGATAGCTATATACATTAATGCAAACATGGGGTACAATGAAGTCTTAGTAAGGAGTTTCTTTACCTTTGATTTTATTTATCACTTTATTTTTGAAGTTTCATAATATTAGAGTGTGCATCTTTTATTCACATACTTTGTTTTTGTACAGATCGAGTGAAAGTTGTAAAAGTGCCTTTCACCCAGATAGTGTGTACCGTACCCAGTAGGTGTGAATGTACCCATCCCCTCCTCAACACTCTTCCCACATAGTAGGATTTTTACTTGAAGACCCTACTCATGAATTCCTGATAATGGGTCTGCTACTTTTTCTATTACCAGATTTTTCTAGAGTGTGATAATAGACATGTCACATTGAAAATACTGAAGGGATTAAAGAAAATGAAAGACATGGTTTACTGATTCATTTCTTCCTTCGAGAAATATTAATTGGCAGCTGAACTGTGCGTCCAATACTGTGCCTGAGAATTGTACACAAATCAGACAGATCGGGATAAATGGGAAAATGTGGATGATTAATAGCAAAAAAGTTTTTAGAAAAAAATACATTCAGAAGGTTATGCGTACAATGAAAAAATAAAACAAAAAACCAGGGTAATGACCCAGAAAGTGATACCAGTAGAGAAGTGACACTGATTTGGAAAGGTCTAAGAAGGCATTTTTGAGGAACTGGCATTTGAGTTGAGTCTGGAACAATATGAAGGAAATAGTCAAGGTTCTTAAGAAGGAACCTCCCAGGCCGAGAAAACCACCATGTAAATGCGTGAGGCAGGATCGTGCCTGGAGTGTGGGGGTAAGGAGATCAGTGAGGCCAGGGCTCAGGGGAAGGAGAAAAGAGCCAGGGGACATCAAGTTGGAAAGGGAGGCAGTCACCAGGCCTGTGCCTCCCTGAGAAGCATCTGGGGGAGCAAACAGTGTCTCCAGAATCTTGCTCAGCCCCTCAGTTCTCGCACCAATCAAGCATCCTCAGGCGTTAGGCCAAAATCATGTCTTTTTTTGTTTGTTTTTTGAAACAGAGTCTTTGTCCCTTACCTTGGGCAGAGTATCTGGGCATCAGGCTTGAGGCATCAGCAACCTCGAATTCTTGGGCACAAGTGACCCTCTCGCCTTAGCCTCCCAAGTGGCTGGGACTATAGGCACCTGCTACAATGTCAGCTAGTTTTTCTATTTTTAGTGGAAACAGGGTCTCCCTCCTGCTCAGGCTGGTCTGCAACTCCTGAGCTTGAGCAATCCATCCACCTGCCTTGGCCTCCCAGAGTGTTAGGATTACAGGCATGAGCCACTGCTCCTGGCCCCAAGTCATGTCTTAAATCAAGGAGTCTAAACAGTGGCTTGTACCGGAAATAGACAATTTAGGGAATCCTCCCAGGATGCATCCAACTTACAACTCACAAATAACTCTCTCTGTACTATCAATTGAATTCTAAACCATGAGGGCTTTAATTAGTAGTCTGGCAATTATTGCATTTGCTCTTATTTTGGCTGGGCAGTAAAGCATTTTGTAATAGTTTGAATGTCATAATTTTTTCTGTGGATTTTTCTTCTCAAATATCCTTGAATTTCTCTGATTGTAATTTTGAATTGTAACTAGAATCAGTGGAAAAATTAATTTAGGATACAATTAATTTTGCAAGTTCTAATTAAATTTGTACACCTTTAATAATTTGTCATGAGGTCATAGCAATTGTTAGGAAACTTGTACATCTTGTAACATTGACCGTCACTTGTTTTCATTACCCCTCCTGAACGCCATGTCATACCCATTACATCTATAGTCCACACAGCAGAAAAGGAAAGAACAGAGAGAAAAGGGGGCCAGGGTAATTATCAGCAGTCATTTAAAAAAAAAATTCCCAGAAGATGCCACGTGATACATTACTTGCCCTGACGTGCCGTTTATCCATAACTTGTTCATGATGTCACAGCAAGTGACAAAGGAAGCATAAAAAATTATTTTTTACTGTGGATTATTATATGCCAAGCTTCAAAAGTTAGGGTTCACCTAACACGGAAGAAGCAGAGTGAATATTGGTCGGGCAGCAGTTATTAACTCCAAAACACACATGCATGCATATCTCAGACACATTTACACATGTGTGTACGAACATGGTTTCCAATTCTCTTAAAAATGTACCAATCCAGGAAGGCACCTGTGGCTCAGTAGGTAGGATGGCAGGTTCGTACCCAGCCCTGGCCAAACTACAACAAAAAACAGCCAGATGTTGTGGCAGGTGTCTATAGTCCCACCTACTTGGGAGGCTGAGGCAAGATAATCACCTAAGCCCAGGAGTTGGAGGTTGCTGTGAGCTGTGATGCCACTGCACTCTACTGAGGGCAACAAACTGAGACTCTGTTTCTAAAAAAAAAAAAAAAAAGTAGCAATCCAGAATAAGAAACCCTGGGGGAAGTTTGATCATTCCAATTTTAGTATGTGTGTTGCCAAAGCAAGCACAGAAACCTGGATAAAGTTTTAAATACTAACTTCATTATATTCCTTAAATCATTACATCAATTTTATAATAAGTAGCAAGGTAGGTAAGGTAAATGGAGACTTTAGGATTTTTTTTCTTTATCTGGAAGAAAAAAAGAGTGAGACTATAAGAATTTAATGAGAAGAAATGGGAGAGTTGTACAATCATAAATTTAATCATTTTCAGGGATGGTTCTTTATTAGGAACTTGATAAGTCATTATTCTACTGGGTCTGGTTTGGTGACCTGGTATTGCCGCTACATAGCTGTGGTCTTGAGCAAATGACAGACCTGAGGAGGAGGAGTCAGCAGAATTATATCAGCAGCGCTATTATTGCTAGTAGTGAGAGTAATACTAATATTTTAATAAAAGTGTTGACTTCCCTGGTTACTTCAAAAAGTGAATGAATTATAACAATACACATGAGAGTTTTGTAAGCTGCTGACACTATGACCACTGACATCTCCCAGAGCATTTGAGGTTCAAAGGAAGGTTCCTTGAATGAATATTCCAGCTCAGGGAATGGGTTTTACAGTTTGAATTAAAGAATGAATACATTCAAAAAAAAAGAATTAACACATGGACAAAAGTTCCAATGACCCAAGATGTCTGAATCTCAGAAGTCTTGTTCATAGAGACTTTTCACAGACAGACCAGGCATGCACGGCACAGCACAGCAAGTTTCAATGCCCTGCAGACCTGCTGGCAGTCTTGTCTACTCCTTCAGCTCTGTACATCTAATTCCACTGCATGGGGAGCTCTCATTTCCCTAAGTGCAAACAATTAAATTGAGCAAATATTTACTGAGCTATGAGCAAGTTATTCCCCCATGCTCTGTTCTTTGCTCTCCAGGTGTTTGTGGTCTAACATGGAAAGGAAATGTGCAAGGTGCATTAGTATTCATCCTGGCCGTTCTATTCAAGGAAGACAATGGCCACAGTGACAGAGACATTCTGGAATCCATGGCAACTTCGGTCATAAATAAAGACTTTATCTTTCAGTGAGACTGCTGCTATAGTGGATAATTTTATAAGTAGATTTTTTGTATAGGATTTTGCTGATCTCCACATATCTTTATTTCTATGTTTTTTTTCTGGCTACACCTATCTCCTGAAGGGAAAATACGTGACAGACCTGGAAAGGAAATAGACTATTTTATAGAACTGTTAAAATGTGAATCGGTGACTTGCCTGTGAAAGGCAAAATTATCATCAAGAAAACTGTAACCACATAGCTTTTTTTTTCTTCTGAGCTGTAACATCACTACAGATTATTTTATTCCTGTTTCATAATGCATAATGTAGTACAGTGGCTATAAATTATTAGGATATTAATTATCTATGGATGGTGGTATTTTGCACATAAATAAAAGTGGTGCTTCCTATTAACACATGCAATAAAATCTTAGTTTCTTGTGTCAATGCAGAAAGAAAACATGAAAATAAGACTGAGTTAAAATTAATACATCAGTGACGTTTGGAAAGGGTGGGACTCGGGGCTTAATAAATCGTTAGACAAGTGGAAACACAAAACAGGGGTAGAGAAGTATGAATAGCATACTATCATTTGGGATAGGGAAGGGGGTGGTAAGTTATGGTCTAAGACACAAATATGATTTGCTGCCTATTTTTATAAATAAAGTTTTATTGGAACACAGTCAAGCCCCTTATTTACATATTGCCTATGGCTACTTTTGTATGACAATGGCAGAAATGAGTTATAACACTATAGATGTTATTGCAAGCAAAGCCACAAATATTTAAATGATCCCTAGAATTGAGTCTTGTGCTTGGTTCAACTTGAGATTCTTAATTCCTCTCAGTCTCTGTAACACTCTTGTCCATATCTTCACTCCACTTACTGGCTCTGCTCTTTTTTCATTCAAGTTCTACATCAAAAGTCACCTCCTCAGGGTTCTCTAAGAGCCCAGAAACTCCTACCTCAATTTACTCCTGAGCCCATGAGACAGCACCCTCCACTTCTTTGCAATATTGCCCTATTGTATTTTGCTCAGAGTAATTTTTATATGTAAAATTACATTGTTTGTGTATTTGGTTATTCTTTTCTTCCCACTAGAATATAGGTTTTCTAAAAGTAGAGATCCTATCTCTGTCTCCTCTTTGTCAGTGGGGTCTGAAAACCTGAACTCAACAGTTTTTGATATGATGTTGACAGAATGAACCAGAATGTGGACTCAGCACTGTGGCAGCCATCTTGAATGTGTTTCCAAGGGCAATAGTGTTTGGGACCTGACCGCAAGTAAGTATTATCCCAAAGTTCTTTTTTTTTTTTTTTTTTTTTGTCATCCCGAAGTTCTTAAGTGTGTGGTGGTGGTGCTGGGCAGAATGGCTTCTGAGGAAGTGAATTTCCTCAATCAACTTCCTGGATGTTTGCTTTGAAGATTTCTGGATGTCAAGCTCTATAAAGAATCCCCTTACAGTTCTTCATAAATCTTTCCTCTGTCATTTCAGAAGTCTCCTTACCTGCCAGGGGTTTCTCATGTACCTTTTTGGAGATGTGTTTGTAACAGGGAATCAGAACTAACCATATAAACCGAATATCAGGTATGGCTTTGTCCTATTGTCTAACAAATTTGGAGAGTGTCACTTAGTGCATCTCAGTTCCTCCTACAGATTACAGACCTGAAATTGTATACATTTGTTTAATTTGATTGCCTTTAAAGCTTTTTTTTTCCCAGGAAATAGACACTATTAAATATTTAATTCAGTGACTTGAGTTCTGGCTGTTTATGGAATATTCATTACATGCTTTTACCAAGGTTTTTTATCCTCTATTTTGTCATTGATAAATCTTACGACAGAGATTTCCAAATTGGCTGTACTTTATGTCAACATCCTTCTGTGAGATGAAGCGAAATGTGAGTAGTGTTCGTAAACTCAACTGCGTAATTAGACAAGACCCAAGACTTTCCACTGTGTTCTTCTGAATTTTCATACCTAAAACCCAGGCCTTCTCAACTGTCCTGGAAAAAGGGCCCTTTGTTTTTTGTATATCAGACTCATCAAGGAAAATGATGCGGCCCACATGACTTGTAATTGGCAATACTTGTGTTTTAAATGTTGTGATAGATCATCTTATTTATCTGCAGTTTAGAAAATATTTAGTGAGCCTTTTTTCTATATGTCAGGCTGTGTTGGCCTGGGAGGAAGCCATGAGCTCAATTCTCCATGAAGGACATTTCTCAATCTATCATGAAATGTGCTTTAGAACTCAGATAAAGGGGTGATGGGAACAAAGTGTAATGAAGATTTGAAGACTAGGCAGAAGTAAAACATACCCTTTTTCACATGAGAATTCCCATCTGGGACCTATTGACATCTCAGACCCTTCCTGAATTATCTAAGCGAAAATACATGAGTATATGGTGAATACTTTGCATGAGCATTTATTGCATGCTAGTTGTTTTATGAACATTACTTCTTACAAAATTGTTCCTATTTCCAGATAAGCGAACTGAGTTACTAAGTGTGTGTAGCTGATGTTTGACTAGCTCTGGTTCTAAGCCAAAGTATTATTTCAGAGATCATCCTTTCACCTCCAACTGCCTCTGGCACCCTCTAAAATGACAGAATAGAGTTTATTTGTCAATATTGTAAGAAATATACAGGAGTCAAAACATGTTTGAGCTTTCCTTATGCTGATTGTTTCCTGATACAAAGATGGAAGGCATGTGTGTTACACAAATGGAGAGGAGACCTCAATTACTGGTTCTCAACCCCAAGGATGCCAATGGCCAAAAAGGCTCTTAGGATGGTGAACAAAACCACTGTGATGACGTGCATGGATGCCAATGGACATACGTGATACATACAGACACACAGATGGACGCACACCCACACATCATGTCCCCATTCAACTCTGATATTGTTGCTTCTGTGGTTTTAAAGTGACACCTAGGACTATGCATTTTGAGTAAATCCAGCAAGCTCCTGTTATACTTTTAAATCCAAATATTTAGTCTGTCTTATCCAATTCTCTAAAGGTTTATTTTTTTTGGCCCTTATATTTCCTTTTTATGGCCTTTTTTTTTTTTTCCTCTCACTGACTTTTTTTCTGTCCCATCTTAGGGAATAAGACTACTCCTGGCACTTGCCATATGTGGTCAGATCATTTCTTTCTAATTTATTTTTAAAGTTCTCTACTTCACATGGAGTGGCAACACCATCTCAGATGTTCTACTTAATTAGAGCAGGAATTTTTCTGTCTTGATCTTTTATCAGTGAGTTAATTCTACAAATTAACACTTCACGTGTCTACCAGGAAATTTCTCCAATTATATTATGAAGTGGTCCAGATTCTAACCATCCAGCTACTTTTGAAGATGGTTGGTACATATTGATGAGTTGTTTTGAAGCATTGAATTAGGATTTTTGCAAGTAATGCATCATGAGGGTCTAGGGACCCTCTAGGGTCAGGGAGACCCTACAGTTCCTCCCTAGGGTTTAAGACCAGAGCTGCCACATGGCAGGATGGCCTCCTTCCAAGTGTGTCCCCCATCACTCTCTCCACCTCCAAGCCTTGTTTCCATTCAAGTCCTTACAGCCAACCTCTTTCCAAACATCCTTCCTGGGGAAAAGCTGGCTCTAACAAGTTTAATTCCATGGTTTTAACCCTCCCCACAGAGGAAGCTGAGCTGCCCAGTGAGCCCTCATGAGCCCGTATAATCAGAGATAGATGTTATATCCTGCTACCATGCGTTGGTCTGAGTTTTTTTCCCCCTGTATTAAACAAAATGTTGTAATCAGACAGTGCTCTAGATGAGAGAGTCTCACTTTGTTGCCCTTTGTAGAGTGCTGTGGCTCACAGCATAGGTCACAGCAACTTACAAGTCTTGGGCTCAAGAGATTCTCTTGCCTCAGCCTCCTGAGTAGCTAGGACTACAGGTGTCCACCTCACCTGGCTATTTTTAGAGATGGAGTTTTGCCCTTGCTCACACTGGTCTCGAACCTGTGAACTCTGGTCATCCACCTGCCTTGGCCTCCCAGAGTGCTAGGTTTATAGGCATGAGCCACTGTGCTCAGCTCAGACGCATTTCTTAATGTAAAAATTATAGCATGTCTGGAAAAAGACTTGAAGAAAAAAAATTTTTTTTCATAAGTTTTTATTAGCTTTCTCACCAAAATTTACTAATGTGTTAGGGTTTTGGTATCCAATGAGAACTGACAAAACTCTGGTCAATTTTCAGTGGACTCAGTATACAAAGCTTGAAGGATTTCAAGGATCCCACAATAGTATTGTCTTAGAAGAGTCACAGTCCTGGCCATAGACAGGTCCTGTGTTAAAATGGGAACAGATACTTATGATACCAATAATATATTTGATTTATCGATCCATATTTTATATTTGTCTCTTAATTACACTGCAGAAATGATCCACAAACGTGTTCATGAGTGAAGACAAGTTTTCCTGATGTTGGGTGTAAGGACTGCTACCCATTCTTGGGAGAAGTTGGACATGACTGTTGTGTTGTAGAGGGAGAAAGAAGGAGCTCTAAGGGTGGCCTTGCCAATGACAAGGCTGGACATTTGCTCATTTTCTACAATCAGATACTTACTAGGTGGCTTTGTTATCATCTTTTAATCAATCCCCAAGGCTTCAGAATGTCAATCATGAGAGGTGGAGAGCTAATGTATTCTGGATGGAAGTGGAGATACTCGCTGAGTTACTTAGTGGCATTTGCCTACCCTGGTTCTGTCTGGATGCTCTCTCTCAGATTTCTCAATAGACTCACTTGGCGGTTTTTTACCTTCAAGGAAGAATTTTAAGAAAAGGATTTTAATATGCATCTTATTAATTTTAATTGAGAGTAAGGAAATCAGATCTTCTCCACTGTTTTAACAAATAAGAAATCATTAATCTACTATGGTCCCATCCACCCAAGACGGGAAAACCAAGCTCACCTTTAAAACATATTAATAATGAGACAAACATCTTAAAGTTTCTTAGAGAGTACACATGAAGAAATAAGATATCTAGAGGCAATTGCAAAATTGGGCTTCAAAATTACTTTTATGAAAAGCAACATTTGTCATTTTTACTTAAAAATCTTGATTTATCACATGCTGTGCAGAACTTGAAATGTTGTGTTTTTATTTTACCTAACAGAATGCCTTGCCTGCAGGCAAACAGAATGTTGGATTAAAACTTTTAATACTCTGGGGCTAAATCTGCTGATTTTAATAAGAGACAAAGGCTCACTTGGATCTTTTCGTCATTACACAAACAAGCCGAGCTTCTGTTTATCATGTTCATTGCTTTAATTCTGGGTGCACGGCATTGGGAAAGGAGATGGTTACCAGGGCACACACGGCTGGCAAAGAGCAATAAATCTGAGGATCTGTCAACGGCACACTTGCTCTCACAGGCAATTGTCTAACTCTATCTTCTTTCATCTGTAGCCAAGAATATTTCAAATGGATATTGTTGACAAATCTATCGCTTTATGCAAATAGCTCGAAAAACACAGAATAGAACTCCACACAAATAGTATCGGTGAGATCATCTGTCTTTACAAAATAATAGTTCACCTTGAGTGTGTCCTTCTATAAGCCAGGCACGCTGTTAAGCATGTGTATAGGTACATTTAATTCCCATAATAATTTTCTGATTTAGATATGGTTACTATTCTATTGTATAGATAAGAACATACTACATCCAGGGAGGACAAATGACAGTTTCTTAGGGCTTTATCGTAGGAATCTGACTTCAGAACCTGTATTATCAATCATTACACTTTGCTGCGTTGTATTTATAACAGGTATTATACTAAGACATGACCATTTTCCTTCTGGCATAAGGAGGGCATGGAGCCAATGAGAAGCTAGGTTCTGATATGGAATATTACCAGCATGTGTCCAGGTAGGGAGCAGGTTGGTGCAGGTCTGAAGGAAGTGGCAGACAGGATGCCACAGAGTTGTAAGAATCCTTCTAATTATAAAAGAAAACCATTCCTTATACATATTTCATTAGCACATGGGTTCATCTCATAGACCACCATTTTCCCTGTGTACCATTTCATTTATCAAGGCATGTGAGTATTGTGGTAAAGATGGATTGCTACAGCTGAGACCAGGGTAATCTTGCCTCTGCATGTCATCTCGGTAAGTAGCTATGTAAACTTAAGCAAATGATGGAACTTCTCTCAGTTTTGAGTTCTATATCTCCAAAATGGGCGTAATGACAACCGTCTTGTGGGGTTCTCATGAGGACTTCAATGAGATGATATTTGCAAAGAATTTTCTGATGAGATCTAAGGCATTGATAAGATTGATAAGCAGCAGAGCAATCTTCGAACTGGACTCTTCTTGTGGTTATATCTGTCTGGAGTAATGCAGGGATATTAGGTGTTTGGTGCATAAACATCTCTCTTTCTGTATAGCAGTGATTTGAGTTTGAAAATTGGAGATAATTATGGCAGCTAAGGTGCGTGTGTTTTTGCAGAGTCAATATAGAGTTGAACAACTTCTTTGTAAGATATAATTTAGACTTTGAAGTAAAATAATTCTGTTGCATCTGATAAATGCTTTTGAGCACCCACCATGACGTGGGCTCTGCGCCAACTCTGAGGAAGGGAAAGGAGCATCATTTCTCAATGTGTTTATATTAGAAGAGCAAAAGTGGGCACCAACTCATCTGTCTTTCATACGTCCCTCCATAAACTCATGAATAATATAAAAAAATACACATGGCAGTGAAGATATTTGGCATCTGGAAAGACTTCCAAATGAAGATGGTATCTGATTTAAGCATAAACAAACATTATAAGGGGAGGAATAATATTCATGTATATATTCAATTATTTATTTAGTGTGTATTGTTTAGCTATCTTGTTTGCATCAGGCACGGTGCTAGATGATCAGTGTATAATGGTAAACAACCCCCAGATGAGTATACTCGATCTCATGAAATGTCTTATTGATATATAAAATACATCAGGTCTTTACTTTAGGTATTTTTTTGTGGTGACAGAATAAAGAACTCAATGAAGTACAATCAGTTTGAAATGTGAGATAGGAAGACATAATTGCAGTAGCCCAGGTGCTATATTATTTAGAGTTGAGGAAAGGTCAGGAAATACATGGTGTGAATTGTCCACACAAATGGATCAAGTGCTGGCCTCCTATTTCCCTGTGAATCTATATGCTATTTCCATAGTGTTCATTTAGCAAGAAAGGCAGATAATGTAGGACAGTGTTTTCTTGTCTCCCTTGAGTATTCAAATTTGTGGTTATTTCTAAGTGATGTTGCTCAGAAGGATAGAAATGGAAATACAACCAACTCTCAATACTAAAGAGTGGATGGATATTAAAAAATGAAACAGTGAATAATTGTCATGAAAATGACAGCCTGGGATGCACACAAAGGGAACCAATTCTAATTTCAGATTGTGCAGTCAGGCAACAGAGCTAAGCAGATATGAAAGGCTTTGTAAAAATCTCATGTCATTGTCTAACCTCACACGTCCAACATTCGCCCACTCTAAGAACAGATAAAAAGTGCTTAACCTTAGCAAGTCTCTATCTGAAAACTTCTCTGTGAGGTTCTGATCGGATGAATGAGATTTGATTACTGGGTCACTGAATATTAGCCTGCTTTATCTGTGGTGCTCAATATGTCCCAGACTGTGCATGGAATGTAGCAAACATCTACTGAGAAGCTAGCACTGTGTAGGTACCATGGTTGAGAAGAGTTGAATAAGACTTGGATTATTTCCGAAAGAACTCAGAAGCCCCTGATAGGCAAATCACACGGTGGTACAGTGTATGTACTTTTAAGAAAGGCATCCCTAGGTTCACATCCTAGCCCTTTCCCGTAAGATGAGTGTCAATAAAGACATTGCCGGATTCTCCAATCATTCTCAATGCTGCCAATGAAAACAATAGTATCATTGTATAAGTTTTTATACTGCATAACAAATAACCACAAATTTAGTGGCTTAAAACAACAAACGATGTTTATTATTTCCCATTATTGGTGAGTCAGAATTCTCTGCTCAGATGCCCAAAAGGCTGGAATCCAGGCACTAGTGGGCCAGCTTCCTTTTGGAGCTTGACGTCCTCTTACAAGGTTGTGTAGTTGTTGGCAGTGTTTGCTTGTTAAATTTATTTTTCGGTTGTATGACTGAGGCCCCCTTTTTATGGATGGCTGTCATCCAGGGTTCACACACAAACCAGCCCACGCTTCTGATAACCTTCCTTTTGAAGAACAAGAAAGCAACTGATTAGGGGTTTAAATTACATCTGTAAAATCCATTCATCTTTGCCATATTCTCTTGTTTAGAGCAACTGACAGGTTTAGTCCACATTCAGAGAGAGGGGATTATCCTGGGTTAGGGAATCCTCACATGCATTTTGGAATTCTGTCTCCTGTAAATATTTACCAACTGTTGTTTCTTCAGGATTAAATAATGTGATCTATGCATTATGATGGGGATGGGCCACATCTCTCCAAAACCGCAAACATCAGTGGTTTAAAAGGACTTTGCTGTGGTCACCAGTAGAGGCAGGTGGAGTCCTACCAAAGTGTAGATCAGATTTCAAGGTTAATGGTGCCATGCACACATGAAGAGGGGACGGACATAAGTGACAAACCCAGGCACAGGAAAGCAGGAGGTGCACGATCTCACTTAGATGTGGATTCTCAAAAATTCTCATTCTTTTCTCCTAGAAGCAGAGAGTAGAATGGCCAGTGCCAGGGACTGAAAATGAGGGGAAAGGCGATATCATTAAAGGGCCCAGAGGTCAATTTGTGCAAAATGAATAGTTCGGAGCACTAACATACAGTGCGGTGATGGTATCATATACTTGAAACTGGCTCAGAGAGTTGTCTTAAGTAATTAATCTTAGCACCAAAAAATACGGTAACTTCTTGAGATGCTGAATCTGTTAATTAGCATGATAGTGATAGCCATTTCTCTGAGGATACGTATATCAAAACATTACAGTGTGCGCCTGAAATGTATATACTTTTTATTTGTAGAGAATTTCTCAAAAAAGCTGGGGGAAAGGGGATGGAAGGGCTTATTATTTTTATATGTGAAGTATGGGAGAGCAGAGAAGGCCCTTGAACAGGGGGGAAGTGGGTTGAGAGTCATGGAAAGAACTTGTCCCATGTTTCTGTTACTGCACAGGCTGGGGCTGGAGCGAAGGTTCCCACACAGACAGAGGCTGGCAGGTTGTCAATCTCCAGCCAGGGCTAAATGTGGGAGGAACGTGGCTTTCTGGTCAGACTCTACAGAAGTGGGTGCAAGGGAATTAGGAAAGATGAGGCTTAAAAGCTGTCAGCCGTCAGATGCCAAGGCATGGTGCCAGAGCCTTCCTCACATAGGTAAGGTCAACACAGAGGGGCCAGCTGAGAGCAGGTGCAATGGCAGGCATGGTTCTGCGTAACACAGTTTCCTTCTGATTTCTGCTCTTCTGTTCTCAGCATTGCTCTTCCTTCTCTGGGTCACCATGTGACTCACAATGGCTCCTGAAATTGGCCTTTATATCCACATCTCAGGCAGCTGGAAAGAGAAATGAAGAAAAGTCTTAAAAAGTGGCTTCCCCAGCTGACTGTCACTCATTTAAAACGCTTCCTGGAACTTCCTTCATAACGTTGGCAAACGTCTCACTGCATGACCATGAATTACGAGAGAGGGCTGGGAGCCCCCGGGGAGAGGAGAACGGAGAGGAGAATGTGCTTTTAGCTAAGCTCAGCGTGACTCTAACCACACGGGGATTTGGTGAGGAGAGGAAGTCTCTTCTTTAGATGTCAATTACCTCGCCCAGTCACTGATTTTTTCTAGTACCATTATTTATTTAAAGTGTTCACATTGAGCTGTTTCAAAAAACCTTTCCATTAGAATTTCAAACGTCGGGAAAAACGGTTAAGGAGTAGAGAGAGTTCCTGGGACCCTCACTCACTTTTGGTTTTGCCCATTGTTACCTCTCGTGTGAGCAGGTTACAGGTGTCAAAACTGAGAAACCGACAATGAACCAATTCCAGACTTTCCCTGGATTTTACCGGCCCTTCAACTGATACCTTTCTTAGGATATCACATTATGTTGACTATCTCCTTGCTCTCCTCTGATTTGCAAACATTTTCACAGATTTCCCTTGGTTTCTTTTAAGACCTAGACAGTGTTGAGCACAGTTGGCGGGTTATTCTGAGGACTGTCTCTTAATTTAGATTTTTCTGATGTTTCTCATGATGGGGGTTTTGGGGAAGAATGGCACAGAAGTGAAAAAGGCTTGTCCTATCATGTGAGTGGTTCCATGACATCCACAATACTGTTGTTAACCTTGATTACTTTACCTGGCAAGGTGGTGTTTTCAGGTTTCCGAAGTTGTTTTCCCCTATCTACACATCACTGTTTGAAAATGGGTCACTGAGTTTAGCTCAGACTCAAATCATGGCCGTGGTAGGGAAGGTTATTAAACTCTATCACTTATGGAGAAGCTATATACAAATATTACTTACTATTTTTAAATTAAAATCAATTGCATTTTTTTCCTTCATTTACTCAATCATTTATTTGTATTGTATAAACTCATGTATTTTATGCACTGGCTTATAATTAATACTATATTATCTATTGCGTTGCTAAAATTATGCCAGCTTTGGCCACTGCGAACTCCTTCAGCTGGCCCTGTGACCTCTTGACTTATTTTCAGCCTTTTATTTTTTGAGCATTTCTTTAGTGTATGGCACTACAAGAGGCTGCGGACTTATCTTGAAATTTCTCTGCCCTCGCCCAGAATCTGCCATTTCTCTAAGGAACCCTGGTTTCTTTTCTTGGAGAGGAGTACAGAAAACCAACATCTGGTCACTTGGCCCACACTGAGTTTTGTAAATGTCAGCTGCATGCTAACCTGATTGAGAGACATAAAGTTCTATAAAAACTATAGGCACAGTTGTCAGTGGAAAACTGTAGTCTAATAGCATGAAATGAGCTTTGGGAGTGATGCCAGCAAATTTGTCCACACACCATCTCATTTTAGTCTCCCATTAGCTCAACTAGGAGACACAATAAGCATCACAATACCCAACTCACGCACAAGAAAGTGGAGACTTAGGTGATCAAGTTCCATGCACATGTCATGAGCAGCAGAGGTGGAACTTGAAGCCACATTTCTCAGATCTCGTTTCTTCATCATAACGTGCTGCCTTCCAAAGAAACGTTTTTAAAAGGCTTGCTTCTAAGTGTTTTTTAAAAAGTTATTTCATTCATTAGATGAGTGAGCAAACATGAGTTAGCCTCATCGGTTTTCAGTCTCACAAAGAGGAAAGTCCGTAAATAAGAAAGAGCAAGTTTGGCAGTTTCTCAAAGCCTTAAGTACTGTGCAGAAAGTAACTTTTGCTAGGGGGTGAATGATTGAAATAAAAATGGATATATAAAACTTGTGGCCTAAGAGGCTATGTGTGCCTTAGGACACAGCATGGCTGATAGGAAGAAGTGAGATACAAAATGATAAAAGAGCAGAAAAGGGGCACTCTCCAAGCCAGAGTGGGCTTGGCATGTCCCATGAAATTGGAAGAAGGTTGGTGTAGCAGAGTCACAGAGAGACTGAGTGTCTATGTGGAAGAACATAGTCACGGGATTA
Source organism: Galagoides demidoff (assembly GCA_963574575.1). NCBI lineage: Eukaryota > Metazoa > Chordata > Mammalia > Primates > Galagidae > Galagoides > Galagoides demidoff. The sequence goes on from CAUYQV010061862.1 coordinate 49,114, forward strand.
GGCAGAGGCCAGATAGTGAAGGCCCTCAAAGGGTGTGCTAGGGAGGTTATTTTTGTTTCATTATTATATTTTTACCTGGAACCCTGGGAAACCATTGGAACAGTTTTGGTAGGAGAATAAAGTGATCTGATTTGAATTTTAAATATTTTATTTTTATGTTTATATGAAGAATATATCCCACATATTTCCTCAAAATTAAGACAGTATTGATTGTAATATTCATTCTTGTTTTTGAGATGTTAAAATTTGAAAGAGAAGAAAAAAAAGAACTGGTGGGATTTTAAAGTGCCATCAACTGATTGTAAGATGCATTCCAACTTTAGAGGTGTTAAAAAAGAAGAAATATACATCTTAGAATACATGAAGTGCAAATATGGTTAATAAGACTGAAGGCAGAGATGCAGAGAGTAGATGGTTGTAGTTGTGCAGTTGGGATATGTCTGTGACCAGGCTGGAGTCACTGAGAGAGAGATAACTGAATGGGGGTATGTATGTTGGAGGTAGAATGGGCTGGGCTTACTGGAAAATGAGATATGGCAGTGAAAGAGAGAGGAGAATGACTTCCAGGTTTTTGGTTTGAATAATAGAAGGTTGGTGCCACTGTTACTGAGATAGAGAAAAGGATTTAACAGGGTCCTGACTTCATTGTTGATTCATCTGTGAAGTCATGACCTCACTTTTGGCCATATGAAAGTTGGAATAGCAAGTAGACCTCCCAAGGAAATTGTTGAGCACATGGCTGAATAAGAAAGTCTGGATGCAGCAGAGCCAGGTGAAAGCTTGTGATACTAACTGGGGAGTCATCCATTGTGGTAGCTAAGGCCATGAACCTGGATGAACAAGAGACTGAAAAGAAAAAGAAATTTACTGAAAATCCTAGAAATTGTTTTTTCTACTCCTTTGCCTTGAGACAATGCACCTCTTCAGGAGTTAAAGGGGTTTCTTGGAATCAGTAGATTTTTTTTCTTATCTATTCCATCAATCTATATCTTTTAAGTGAGGCATTTAGATCATTTACATTTAATGTTAATTTAATAAATGAGACATTGGGATTAAGGAGGAATTCTGAAAAGAATCTACAAGAGTGAAGCGGGCTTGGTTCATGACAACAGGTCTAGGGTTAGGCGGGGATGCTAACTACGCCATGGGATGTACAGTCAAGAAGCTGAGTTTGATGGGGAAGAGTTGTGACCATGGGTTTTGCAACATAGAGATTATTAATGACACTTGAGACTTGTGACACTTGTTAATATGTTGATTTACGCCTTGGATGAAAGTGTAAACCCTTTCAGGATTGAATGTTAACCTTGACCATGCTGCCCTTTACCTGGCTTTCCTTTCTTTTGTACCTCAAATGCTGCTCTAAGATAAAGAATATTTGCAGATGTTAAAAAAATGTCAATGGCTTATTTTAAATTAATTCTGAAATGATTTAGTAAAAATGAAAAAGGTCGAAGTATTGAGATTTGTATTTACCCTATGTCAGAATTAATTATCAGCTTGTATAGTCAATAATGTTTATGCTTTATCCTGAAGATATTTACAGGAGTCTTCAGATGATTTTCCTTGGAAAATTGATCCCACTCTCAGTGTTCGGAATTTGGCTAATTATGAGAAATTTCTTTATTGACTGTCTTCTGAGTGTTTTAAATTTGTCGAATGATGGGATATTTCTCATTTTGAGTAATAAATATAAATATTGCTGTCAGAGAATGGGATATATATGCAAGTCTTTGTTATGAAGAGAAAAAGTGTTAGACTTGGTACTGTTCACTTCTCTCGTACATCAGTTATGTCACCGGGATGTTTAGATAGTAAAGCGCTTGCCGTGCTGGGTTTATTAAAACTGTATATATTTTTGTAAATTATTTTAGAATGGTTTTAGATAGTACTGTATGAAGACAGTACAGAAAGTTTCTGTGTACCCCAACTGCCATCTGCCCTTTTATCAACACGTTACAACGGTGCGAGACACATTATCACAATTAATAAACTGATATTGCCATGTCATTATTACCTGAAGTCCGTATTTGATTCAATTTTCTTACATTTTTCCTAATGTCCTTTCTCTGTTCCAGGGTCCTGCCCAGGATGGCATATTACATTTGGTTATTCTTTCCCCTCAGGCCCTTCCTAGCTATGACAGTTTCTTAGATTGTTTATGGTTTGGGTAACACTAAGAGTTTGGTAACATTGAGGTACAGTGATCTAGTATTTGGTAGAGCATCTCTCAATTTAGGCTTGTATAAGGTCTCTCTCATGATGGCACTTGGGTTTTGGACTTGGGAGAGGAAGATATAGCACTCTTCTTATGTCGTATTCAGGGTCACATACTATCAGCGTGACTTATGATGGTTGATGTTAAGTTTGATTGTCTGGCTCAGTCTGAGATCGTCAGGTTTTTCTGTTCCATAGTTATGTTCTTTTTTCCCCTTTCACACTGAGCTTTTTGGAAGGAATCACTGTGATCAGTTCATGTCTTGTGAGTAGGGAGTTATGCTCCACCAGCCAGCCATTCAGTCAATAATCTGTCAGTACAGGCTCTTACATATATTTTACACTCTGGGTTATAATTCAGTATAATTCCTTAGTCACTTTATTGTTAAAATTGTTGTTCCATCTTTTCCTTAGGAAGTCTTTCAGTCAGTTCCTTTGTCCCCTTACCAGACCTCCAACACTGTGTGTGCATGCACCTGTGTGTTTGTGTCCCTGTGTATGTGTGTTCAGCACTTTGTTACTTTCTGGTGCTGCATGAGCTATATGTTGTGCATTCGTTGTCCTAGTTTGAGAATCAGCCATTTCTCTGAGAATCCCCGGATTCCTTTTCTGAAAATGGTATTACAAACTAATATCTGGTTGCTAGGTGTGGTCATTGCAACTGGTGTGTCATTTCTTCTACATCATCTCAGTAGATGTCTACTATTTGCATTTATTATTAGTTTTTAAAACTCAGTAGACGTCTACTGAGATAACGTAGACAGAACATCTGATAGTAACATTCTGTCACTATCTCAGTAGACAGAACAAGGAAATATATGTATACTAAACTTCTCTATACACAAATCTTTATGCAACCTTCTGTGTGTGTATGTGCATGTGTATATGTATATAGCTTATCTATGTAAAGTTTAGCAAATATATGTGTGTGTGTGTGTGTATATACATATGTAAAGCTAAACATGTGTTCAATGTCTTCATACTGACATCTCTACCTATAATCCCTGGCCACGTGGTTCATTCTAACTTCTTTCCATTGCTGCTTACCTATATAGTCTACTTCAATACCGAGGAAGATCAGTCCTACCCTCTACCATCCATTTACTTAATTATTCAATTCTAGTTTTCATGTAAGTAGTTTCAGAATTTTTATTATTAAGACTTTCTAATAGAAAAGTTAAAATAAATTCTTATTTCAATTTGTGCATCAAAGTGTCAATTATAGAAAGACGTCTTTATAATACGGTTGATCTATAAATCAATGAGCATCGTATATTGAAGTTGAGTCAATAAGAAGTGAACATTTTTGTTTTAATTTTTGTTTGCTAATATAATGCATTTGATTTTTTTCCTCTGTTTTAATGTTTAATTATTTTGGATAATAGTGTGTATATAGTTTTAAAAAATAATAATAAATTCAAATAGTTTAAAAAGTAGTAAGATAAAATGGTAGTCTCCACTGCCTGACCTATCCTTAATACCTTCTTTCTAGGAAAAAAATATATATAAGTTTTCAAGACTTTGTTTCTTGTATTTACCTCAATATTTCTAAAATACTGGTCTTTCTTGATATAAACTTAAACCTGAAAATATATGTCCAATAAAAATCCTTTTTTTTATACTGAGCAAAGAAAGAAAGCGAAGATATTTAGTTGACTCATGAATACACTGATGATCAATCATTTTTGTTTGTCTCTACTCACATTTCAATTTTCAGAGACCTCAGGGACTCTTGTACCACACCCACGTAACTTTGAGTATTCTTGTATTCCATATGTTGTTGCCACTTGCTCCCCAACTTTCCTTCCAAATTGGATTAACCTATTCCTTTGGTTTTGTTTCTTCCTTTTCTTCTTCTTGTCAAAAGTCTATGTCTTTTCAAATGACTTTGTAGCTGTTTTAGTGAGGATTTTGGAGGGAGTAGAGCAATGTAATTGCATTTAATTCACTTATACTTCACTAGAAGTTAGAAGCCAGTTTTAAATGATATATGTTATATTTAAATTATGAGATTTTATAGAATGAAGTTAACTTTAATATTTTTACTGATTACAAAAAATACTATTTTAAATAGTTAAAATATTATACAAAGGACCCCAATTTTTCTCTGCCATATTACCTTCCCCCTTCTATTCTTCACCTTCTGTTCACCTGAGTTCTCTGCTCTGTGGATTAGTGTGTCTTTTTTCTCAGATTGATTAATTTTTGGTTTGCTACATATTTTTATTCACTTTTCTTAATGATACACATAGACCTACCTCAGTTTCTTAAATTTCTGCATGTTATTCTGTTGGTTATATGTATCATAACTTAATAACTATTTTGCTGTTGATGGCCACTCAATTGCCAACTTTTTAAAAATATGCAATTTTATGTAGACAACCCCCAAAATAAAAGAACTTGATATTTAAGTAAAAAAATGAAAGTCTAAACTTTTAGTTTTTATCCATAAGACACCAAGACCTATACCTATGTTTGGTTTTTTTTTTTTTAATTTAAGTCAATCACATTCTCTCAGCTAATATGGAACAGTGACATTTTATGCAAAAGATATTTTCCTAAAGACCTCTTTTTATCACCAAATCACATAATTTAAGATTATTTTTCCAGTGAGTATAAATGTAGACTGCACATGGATATACTTTCAGATCATGCAAATCTACAGTCATTGTAGCATATGTTTCTTTAATTCTCCTTTAAATTTTCACATACTGATTGCTAATATTTTACATAGTAATTTTCTCTAAATTAATAGCATAGCATACCATTGTGGTTATTTAAAACTTCCTCGGAAGTTTTATTACTACTAATATCATTTATTTTAGGTATGGTTTCCAGGGTAAGCACAAAGCAAACATCACATCAGGGACACTTGGAATGTATTGTTATGAAATCTGAAAAGAGTTTCAATTATAGCAACATATGTTAAATGATAGCATAAGAGTCACAGATTTATCTGTGGATTTATTTTAAAAACGTCATATTCCATACAATACTTCCAAAGGTTAGCAGTCATTTCCAGTTACCATGTAAAGAGCAGAGTAATTATGAAACAAGCATAACCAAATTTTCAATTCATTCAACCATCTCTGAAATGACATAATGGTGGTGGTTTCTCAGGATGTTCACATTATTTAAAATTTTGAGCCTAACTTGAGATTTATTAATATTTAACATCACACTATTTTAAATTTGCATAATTCATATTTGCACAAATTATAATTTTACTGTATAAACATATACACACATACAATTCTCTGTGTGTGTGTGTGTTTAGATTTATGTATATAAAGAGTGAGAAAAAGGTAACATTATTGATTATGTCAATATATTTATAGAAACATCACATGTCCAACAATAAGATAATATGATACCCAGATAGGGACTATTTGACATGGTTTTGCTTATTTCTGAGACTAACTATAGAGATCAATTTTTATGTGTGCATAGATCTAAACATACACAAGAGGTATGTTTATGTTGTGTTGCATTTATAAGATCACCAGGCACTCTAATTCTTAACTAATTCAATTACTGTCGCATGAAGCATTACATATTATGAAGAAGCACACTTTTATTTTTTTATTTTTTATTAAGTCATTTATACATAGATCATAAATACATTTATACCATTTTGGGATTCAATGTGTTGATTATTTGTACAAATTGTAGTGCTTACATCCTACTAATCAACACCTCATTTACCCAATTACAGGATTCAGACATTTGTGTTCTACACCTGATAGATCCAACTTGTACTTGCAATATGCTCCATAGGTGTTGTCCCCTGACTAACCTTCCCTCTATCGACCCACCCCCTCCCTTCCCCTCTCTCTCCCCTTCCCTCCTTCATCCTAGGCTGTAGTTGAAGAAGCACACTTTTAATGAGATTAGATGATAAAGAAAAATATTCAAGTCCATTCTAAAGGAAATTTGTCTTATTTAGATGGTCTATTTCCAAGTGTTTATTGAAACAATATATACAACTGTTAAATGTTAATATTGACTTGCAGAAATGTTTGGACTATGACAAGGTAGCTTTCAATGATTTGTTATTTTTGTGGTAATTTTCCAGTATTTTAGGGGTTTTTTGTGGGATGCCCAGACCAGTGATCAAATAATCTAAAACATTAATTAAAATATACTTTTATAGTTATTCTAAACTCTAAGAACACCCTTTTGTAATGTACCAAAGCAAATATTATATACAAATTTTGTTTTATAAAATTGGGCCTTATAGAGTGAAATTATGTAATTTGAAGCATGTCATGTCTCTCTACAGAGATACGTGTAATCCAGCTGTCAGCACCCAACAATTGTTTCTCCAACCAATCATTTGGGATAAATGTTGCCATTAGTTATTATAGTTAACATCTTCTTAGCATCTCTATACAGTTTTGTCAACAATTGCTTTTATTTTCTACTTTCACGAGATTGTTAATCTCACTCTTATTTTGTCTTCTTTTCCTGTGGGTTATGTGATCCATAAATGGAAGACCAACCCTCTTTTTCGTGATTTCTCCCCACAATCATAACTGTGAATATTTGTGTTAAGAAGGCCTTTCCTTGTGATTTGTGATTTGTGGCAGAAGGTTACTTTGAAGTCCAGCATAAAATTGAGTATTATTATTATTATTTTTTTTTGAGACAGAGCCTCAAGCTATCCCCCTGGGTAGAGTGCCATGGCATCACAGCTCATAGCAACCTCCAACTCCTGGGCTCAAGCAAGAGTCTCCTGCCTCCGCCTCCCAAGTAGCTGGGACCACAGGCGCCTGCCACAACGCCTGGCCATTTTTTTTGGTTGCAGCCATCATTGTTGTTTGGCGGG
>CAUYQV010061863.1:0-15660 GCA_963574575.1 Galagoides demidoff
CCTCCCAAGTAGCTGGGACCACAGGCGCCCGCCACAACGCCCGGCCATTTTTTGGTTGCAGCCATCATTGTTGTTTGGCAGGCCCGGGCTGGGGATTCAAACCCACCACCTTAGGTGTACGTGGCTGGCGCCTTAGCCGATTGAGCCACAGGCGCCGAGCCAGATAAAGAATCTTGTTATGTCACACAGGCTGATTTTGAAACCCTGGCTTCAAGTGACCATCTTACCTCAGCCTCTTAAGTGCTGGGATTATAGGCATGAGCCAACATGCCTGGTTTTAATGGTTATTTTTGATGCTCAAATTATCTGTGATCAAAAGGAACCTGTTGTGCTGACTTCTGTATGGTTTTGACCTGATCCACAAGTTTTTGCTAGCTTCTTTGCTTTCTGGTACAACAGAATATCCCATACTCAGTTCAGACTTGGAATCAGCTAGTCCTCCAAGGAGTTCTGGTTCGTTTTAGTGGGAACCACAGTCTGTGTGCCAGGTGTGCTCATTGCTGTTAGGTTATCATTCCTTTTAGGACTTTTTGGTGGACAGCGCTAAAGAAGACATATTTTCAGTAAGGCCTAGGAGGGTGGATTGCCTGAGCTCAGGAGTTTGAGACCAGCCTGAGCAAGAGTGAGACCTCATCTCTAAAAATAGCTGGGTGTTGTGGCCGGTGACTGCAGTCCCAGCTACTTGATAGGCTGAGACAAGAGAATCGCTTGAGCCCAAGTTTGAGGTTGCTGTGAGCTGTATGCTACAGCCTTCTATCCAGGGCAACAGAGTGAGACTCTGTCTAAAAAAAAAAAAAAAAGACATTTTCAAAAAGAAAAAAATTGGTTCATGCTAATATTTTTAATTCAAATTTTAACATTAATTTTTTAGATTTCTTTGTGCTTTGTGTTTTCTCTCACACTGAAAATTTTGGTTTTTGACATTAATATAATTATTTAATATTTCATAATGATAATAACAATATTAATAATCACTTTACACAATGAAGTTTAAGACAAAGTTTTATAGCTCTGTTTTTCTTAGAATATGTTCTATTAAAGATACACAGTAAAAATATTATTCATAAATATCCTTTAAATATTGTTTATGGTAGAGACCTGATCTGTAGAATTTTCAGTTTCTTTAAGTGGTAATGGTTTAGTTCTTTTTATTTGTTTGTTTGTTTTTGTTTTTAATTTTAATTTTTTTTTCTTTTTTGAGATAGAGTCTTCCTCTGTCACCCAGGTTGGAGTGCAGTGGCACAATCATAGTTCACTACAGTGTCAAATTCCTGGGCTCAAGTGATCCTTCTGCTTTAGCCTCCTCAATAGCTATGGCTACAGGTCCTCAATTCGGTGCTCTGCTAACTTTTTTTTTTTTTATGGTCTCATTTGTTGCCCAGGCTGATCTCAAATTCCTGGCTCCTATAGTACTGGCATTGCAAGCCTGAGCTGCTATGCCTAGCCCAATTTTAATTTTTTTAATATGTAAAGTCAAAGCTAAGTATATTAAAAAGTCTTGGTGACGCTTGTGGCTCAGTGAGTAGGGTGCTGACCCCATATATTGAGGGTGGTGGGTTCAAACCCGGCCCTGGCCAAACTGCAACAATAACAACAAAATAGCCCGGCATTGTGGTGGGCACCTATAGTCCCAGATACTCAGGAGGCTGAAGCAAGAGTATCGCCTAAACCCAGGAGTTGGAGGTTGCTGTGAGCTGTGTGACAGTGCCATGAAGTAAGACTGTCTCTTAAAAAAAAAAAAAAGTGTTGATTACAGTTTTGTCCCTTTACCCTGTTCCTTCCCCTTCTGCTATAGATAACCAGTTTTCAATTCCTTTTTTAATTTCCCTTTCGTATAAGCCATATACTTTTTATTTTATTTTTTGAATATTTCAATCTGCACTTGTTGAATTTGTGGATACAGAACTCATGGATATGGAACTCGTGGATGTGGAGGGCCAACAGTGAATTTATTGTTTTGCAGCTTTTAGAACTATCCAATTCCAGAATGTCTCATCATCCCAAAAAGAGGCCCTATATCCAGGAGATTATTTAAAAAGTAAAAGACTCCCTATATCTATTAGTAGTCACTGCCTATTCCTCTCTTCCTCCAGCCTCTGGCAATCATGAATTTACTTTCTGTCCCTATGGATTTGCCTATTCTGGATATTTTCATATGAATGAAATTGTACAATGTGTGGCATCTTATGACTAACTTCCCTAATTTAGCATATATTTTCATAGTTCATTTATGTTGTAGCATATATAATTTCTTTTTATAGCTGAATAATATCCCATTGTATGGATATACCACATTTTGTTTATCTTAAGTTGATAGATTTGGGTTGTTTGCCACATTGTGACTATTACAAATAATGCTGCTATAAACATTTGTGTTCTTGTGAACTTACAGTTTTTATATGATATGTTTTCATTTCTCTCAGGTATATCCTGGGAGTGGAATTGCTGAGTCATATGGTAACTCTTTGTTTAACTTCTTGAGGAACTGCCAGTTTTTCGAAGTGGCCGTACTTACATTCCCACCAGCAGTGTATGAGGGTTCAAGTTTTTCTACAGCCTTACCAACATTTTTTTCTGTCTTTGATTATAGCCATCCTGAAGGGTATAATTACTTATGTAAATACTTATTCTTTTTAAAGCAAAGGTAGCATACTATATAGTTTCATACTTTTTTAAGCCTAACAGCGTATCCTAGGTTCACCCCATTTCAGTGAATAGAACTTTTTCTTCATTTCTTCCATGGCTTTGTAGTACTCTGTCATGTTTATATGTTGTAGCTTTACTCAGTCTTCTTCATGGTGAATATTTGGATTATTTTTAGGTATTTTTAAATAATGTTGTAGTAAATAACCTTGTGCATGGATTATTTTGCATTTTGCCACCATAACTTTGGGACAGATTTCCAAGAAGTGGGATTCCTAGATCAAGGGGCACATGCTTCTGTATAGTTTTTCTAGATAATTTGTCATATTCCTAGCCACAGAGGTTGTAGTTTTTTTACATTCCCATCAGCAATGAAGATTGCTATGCAGTATTTAGATCAATTATGAATTTGTTCCTAACATTTATAGACTGGGAAATTTTACTTAAAAATTATTTTCCTTTTCTTTGCAATTCTGATTGCCCAAATTAAAAAAAATATATATTTTCCACTTTCTCTCTCTTTTTTTTTTTTGAGACAGAGTCTTACTATGTCACCCTTGGTACAGTGTCATAGCCACAGCTCTTCCCAGCAGCCTCAAACTCTTGGGCTTAAGTGATTCTCTTGCCTCAGCCTCCCGAGTAGCTGGGACTATAGGCACACCACAACACTCGGCTATTTTTTGATTGCTATTGTCATTGTTATTTAACAGGCCTGGGCTGGGCTTGAACCCACCAACCTCAGTGTATGTGGCCAGCACCCTACTCACTGAGCTACATACACCGATCCTCTACTTTCTCTTAAAAATAGTGGGAGGAAGGCTCGGCGCCTGTGACTCAAGTGGCTAAGGCGCCAGCCACATAACACCTGTGGTGGCAAGTTCGAATCCAGCCCAGGCCTGCCAAACAATAATGACGGCTGCAACCAAAAAAATAGCCGGGCGTTGTGGCGGGTGCCTGTGGTCCCAGCTACTTGGAAGGCTAAGGTAGAGACTCGCTTGAACCCAGGAGTTGGTGGTTGCTGTGAGCTGTGATGCCACAGCACTCTATCCAAGGGGACAGCTTGAGGCTCTGTCTCAAAAAAAAAATAGTGGGAGGCTAGGCACAATGGCTCATGCCTATAATCTGAGCACTTTGGGAAGCTAAGGTAGGAGAATTCTTTAAGGCCTGGAGTTTGAGATCAACTTGGGCAACATAGTGAGACCCTGTCTGTATTTTTTAGAAACAGTCTCTCTTTATCACTCCCTGTAGAATGCTGTGGCTTCACAGCTCACAGCAACCTCCAACTCCTGGGGTTAGGCGATTCTCTTGCCTCAGCCTCCCGAGTAGCTAGGATTACAGGCTCCCCACAAAGCCCGGCTATTTTTTGTTGCAGTTTGACTGGGGCCGGGTTCTAACGTGCCACCCTCAGTATATGGGGCTGGTGTCCTACTCACTGAGCCACAGGAGCCACCCTATACAAAAAATTTTTTAAATGAACTGGGTGGGGTGGCACCTGTGGCTCAAGGATTAGGGCACTGGTCCCATATACCGGAGGTGGTGAGTGGCGGGTTCAAACCAAAAAAAATGAACTGGGTGTAGTGGTGTGCTCCTGGGAGGCTGTAGTGAGCGATGACTGCACTATTGCACTCCAATCTGGGTGACAGAGCAAGACCCTTGTCTTTAAAAAAAAAAAAAAAAAAAATCAGAGAATCTGGTTGTACTAGGCCTCAATCCACACATGGCAACAACTGGCTTTAGAACTAAATAAACAGCTGCTCTCTTTCTGGGGAAGATACTCTCTAGGTTATTATGGCCCCTACCTGGCCACTTTACTTACTTTTGCTATCTGTTAGTTTCCTGTAGACATGAGTTTTTGACCCCTTCTCCAAGTATGGTTGTCTGGGTTGGTAGAAGGAAGATTGAGAGTTTTGGACTTGAAGACATAGAGGATAATTCAGGTCATTATGTTAGAACCACCAGTTGAGTAGGTGGCAGGGAATGTGATAAGGGGTTATTACGAACCTAGGATTGGAAGGAATCCTTGAGGAAGGCACATATCCTAGAGGTTCATGGAAAACTGTCTAAAAAGGGAGGTAAATACTTTGTGTGGCTGCCATGGTTCGTCCCATACCAGAGAGGTGGTTTTGTAAAGGAAGCAGTATAGTGAGTGGGTTTGGAAAGAACTGGTACCTGGGAGAATGAGTGTGCTAATGCATTTCTGATGTTATCGCTCGGCTTCTCCATCTAGGTCTTAACATCCATTCTCTTGCTGTCAGAATGTACCCTTTTTGGTTCCCCTGACTTAACTTAGTCCCTGTTTCAGGAGAGAAGCCTCATCAGTGCCAAGTGTGTGGGAAGACCTTCTCTCAGAGTGGGAGCAGGAATGTGCACATGAGAAAGCATCACTTGCAGCTGGGAGCATCTGGGAGTCAAGAGCAGGAACAAACTGGTGAGGGGGTGGTCATAATGGAGGGCTGTATCTTTTAGGTTCAAAGAGCCAAAATAACTATACTTTTGTTAATCTGGAAATTTTTTATTCTGTTTTGGATCGAGAGACCTGGTCTCATTTGATGGGCTGGTGGTTTCCAAATGTAAGAATATAGTAGAATGATCTGGAAACTTAAAACATATTGTTGCTCTTTTTCCCTTCCCCTGTGTCTCTCCACCACATAAAACAAAGGAACCTGGCTCGGCGCCTGTGGCTCAAGTGGCTAAGGCACCAACCACATACACCTAAGGTGGTGGGTTCGAATCCAGCCCGAGCCCGCCAAAATAACAATGACAACTGCAACCAAAAAATAGCCAGGCATTGTGGCGGGCACCTGTGGTCCCAGCTACTTGGGAGGCTGAGGCAGGAGACTCACTTGAGCCCAGCAGTTGGAGGTTGCTGTGAGCTGTGATGGCATGTCACTCTATCCAGGGTGACAGCTTGAGGCTCTGTCTCAAAAAATAAAAAATAAAATAAAGGAACCTGATAAATGAGATAATTTGTAAGATAATTTGTAATTTTTAAATTTGTAGTTTTAAAAAGTTTCCCTAGGTAACTTTTTGGGGTAACTAGTGCTAATCCATGAAGTAGTGTTTGAGTAGTAGAGTGATAAAAGATTTCTGTATGATAATAATTTAAGTATCTTTTACTAATTAGTCATGAATACCTTTTGGCTCTACCTTAAATTTGATAATTTTTTTATTCTTACTCCTTTTCTGTGTCTTTTCTTACAAATGCTCCTTTCTAAAGATTGATCTATCTTACTTCATATGCTAATTCTTCATATGCTAAACACAAGCAAAGGTCTCATCATCCATAGGCTCAAACCTTCCCTTCTAGTTTTTTTAGTTTCCAAAAGTAGATGAGATAGCAGGTGGCATCTAAAATATAGATTAACTTCTAGTTCTGAAAGAGGCCAGCTTCCTTGTGAGGGAAAATGAGGATTAGGCACAGCCTTGACTGCTGTATGTCTCTCACATCCTCTTCTCTGTGCAGCTGAGCCACTAATGGGCAGTAGTTTGCTTGAAGAGGCTTCAGTACCCAGTAAAAACCTGGTGTCTGTGAATTCCCAGCCCAGCCTTGGTGGAGAGTCCTTGAACCTACCAAATACCAATTCTCTCCTGGGAGTTGATGATGGTAAGACTTCCAACTCTCCTTTATTTGGGTAAAATGGGCTGCAACTAAGGGGCTAATGAATGGGGTGTCTCCAAAATGACAGTTGTACTTAATCTCATTTTCTTGTGAGTAGCTGTGTATGACTGAATAGCATTTGTGCTCTTATTCTCTGGGGTTGATAAGTTAATCTGGAAGAAAAAAAAATATTTTTTCTCGGGAGGCTGAAGTGGGTGGATTGTTTGAGCCCTAGGAGCTCAAGTCTGGTCTGAGCAACATGGTTAGACCTTGTCTCTTAAAAAAAAAAAAATCATTGAAGACGATGTAACAGAACAATAAAGAGAAAATTATTTATAATCCTAGCATCCTAGCCCAACCATTTCTATCTTTCCTATTGCAGTTATGGAAGAACTTAACTTTTAAAACATTTAAACAGAACATAACCAGGTTTTACAGAGGAGATATAAAGCAATTTCTCCATACCTTCAAAAGCCATATCTTCTGGAGAAAAGAAAGGGCTCTCTAGGAAATACTTGGTCCTCTCTGGTATAGAAATTTCACCCAAGTTACACAGGCCAGGCCCTCTTCTCTGACAGACTTAACAGGTGAGGTCAGCATGCATTTATTCAGTGCCTACTGTGTGCCTGGCACCATGGGAAAGACAAAAGTAAAAGATAAGGACTTTAAAATCCAATTGAAAAGTGAAAACTTAAATATATCTGGGAATCAACATTAAGTAAATAGAAGAAAGTATATGTAGTATAAACAAACATTAAATTATTTGATAGTCTAGAGAGTAGAATAAGCTAGAAAGTCTGTAGAAGAAACTTATTTTTTGAGGGCTAAGTAGTATATTTATCAACTATTTCCAGAAGAGTTTCATGGTGATCTCACTGATAAATATTTAATAAGATCCTGTGTTGAGTTACTCATATCCTACTCAGGATGTTTTGGGTATAACTGTGTTTACGTAACTTCTGTATAGAGCCTACAAAGCCCAACGTGTGCTACTAAATAAGGCTCCTCTGTTTTATGAATGATATTAGTGGAGAACCAAAGTATGAGGCACAGAAGTTGCGTGGAGCTAGTTTGCCAGCCTTGAAGAAGAAAGTCCCAAGAGAGGAAGGGATACTGAGTAGGAACTTTGGAAACCAGGTTTAACTTAAATTGTTGATTTGTACATATTGTGCTATTAGTATCATTGGTGACTGCTTTAAGGGCTGGCTTTTGAGTTCCCTAATCTGCCTGCCTAAGCAGTTTTTACCCCATTTTGTACATAGTTTTAATCCAGATAACAGTGCTAAAGCTATATTATTCTTAATTAGTATGTTGAAAAGGTCAACTCCTATATTAAGATTTGACATTTTTTCCCATTTTCCTTTTATAATACTTTCCAAATTCACTGATACTGATTATCAGGCAGGAATTAATTTGGAAGAAATAAAACCATGTGGGGTTCAGTTTTTCAGGAATAGTTTTTAGAGTTCTCAGTGAGAGAGTCCTAATGATTCAAGTTAGGAATATCTGTAGATTCACTTTTCTTTTTTTTTAAAAAAAAAAAAAGGTGTTGTGACACCATAAATGTGGATTCACTTTTCATTAGATATCTTTCTGTTGTTTCACAGAGGTACTTGCTGAAGGTTCCCCACGTCCCTTGTCTTCAGTGCCTGATGTGACACATCACTTGGTGACCATGCAGTCAGGGAGGCAGTCATTTGAAGTTTCTGTCTTAACTGCAGTAAATCCACAGGAGGTAAAACTGTCTCTTGCCTTTGTTTCTGCAACAACTAATGCAGGGAATAACTGGGATTATAGAGGATCTGAAAAATTCTCCAATTACCATTTTCTGGAAACTTTTACTAGAATATATTCCTTTACATAAAGCATGAGTTCAGCTTGAAAGGAACCTGAATGTGATAGGGTCTTGTAAACTGAGAGACTGGTCTGTCACAACTGGGACTTTCAGCTTTAAAATTCCTTTCTGTAAGCCAGTGGGGTGGCTCACACTTGTAATCCTAGCACTCTGGGAGACCAAGGGGAGTGGATTGCCTAAGCTCAGGAGGTTGAGACCAGCCTGAGTAAGAGCGAGACCCCCATCTCTAAAAATAGCCAGGTGTTGAGGTAGGCACCCGTAGTCCCAGGTACTCAGGAGGCTGAGGCATGAGGATCACTTGAGCCCAAGAGTTTGAGGTTGCTGTGAGCTATGATGCTATAGCACTCTACCCAGGGCAACGAAGTGAGATTCTATCTCAGAAAAAATAAAATTCCTTTCTTTTTCTTTTTTTTGAGACAGAGCCTTAAGCTGTCCCCTTGGGTAGAGTGCTATAGCATTACAGCTCCCAGCAACCTCCAACTCCTGGGCTCAAGTGAGTTTCCTGCCTCTGCCTCCCAAGTAGCTGGGACCACAGGTGCCCACCACAGGGCCTGGCTATTTTTTTTTTTGGTTGCAGCCATTATTGTTGTTTGGCAGGCCTGGGCTGGATTCGAACCTGCCACCTTAGGTGTATGTGGCTGGTGCGCTGAGCCTAAAATTCCTTTCTATACATTTCCTCGTTGATACCTGTTCACATTGTTCTCTGTCTTCCTATAATATGAAGATGGTGCTTTTATTTTATAAGGAAAATTATATCCTGGAAAAAAGTGGTCCCTGAGCAAAAAAAAAGGTAGAATTAAGTCATTAAAAATAATTACTATTCATTCTGCTAGGTTATATGTCTGGGTTATACCAGGTTGAATTAAGTGGATGATTGGAAGAATGTACTCACTTGCTTGTCAAATGGGAACCATTATCTATAAAGGGGTTTTAGATTGATTCTAAGCACTTAGAACTGTGGTCTTGTATTTGACCCTGAAAACCAGTCAGGCAGCTCGGTGCCCATAGCACAGTGGTTACAGCACCAGTCATATGCGCTGAGGGTGGCAGGTTTGAACCCAGCTCTGGCCTGCTAAACAACAATGACAACTGCAACAACAACAACAACAACAAAAAAAAAAAACAGCTGGGGGCAGCACCTATGGCTCGAGGAGTAGGGCACCGGCCCCATATGCTGGAGGTGGCGGGTTCAAACCCAGCCCTGGCTAAAAAGTGCAATAAATAAATAAATAGGGATTTCCTTTAAAAAAAAAAAAAAAAAGACTGGGCATTGTGGCGGGTGCCTGTAGTCCCAGCTACTTGGGAGGCTGAGGCAAGAGAATCGCTTAAGCCCAAGAGTTTGAGGTTGCTGTGAGCTGTGATGCCATAGCATTTTACTGAGGGTGACTTAGTGGGACTCTGTCTCAAAAGAAAAAAGAAAAGAAAACTTCTAAAATCGTAGGGCATTTTATTGGTCTTGTGTTATGGCATGGAAAAATTCATCATGAGCTCATTTCATATGTATCAGCTTTTGCCAAAATCTAACTTCCCTTCATTTTTTTGCTTTTACAGTGTTCTGTCATCTTTTCTCTTTCCTTTCGTTATAACCTTTATATTAATCATTGAAATGACAGTGTCCTACAATGAATCTTCTCAATTGTACTATAATGTTTTGGGGGTACCCAGTATTACAGAGTTGTGGGCATTCCTGCTGACATTTCTGCCAGGACCTTTGTTTGTATTCACTGTTGTAACCCATTGTCTCACAGGGGTGTCCAATTTGTGGTGATATTGTAAAAAGTACGCATGGACCTTTGATTTTGCTTATCAGTTTTTGTTTGTATATTTTTGTCCCAAGACAAATAACTCTTACCCTTCTAATGTGCAGTAGAAAAGAAAAAAGATTGGACACCCTGAAACCCTTGCTTGTTTTTTTGCTGTTAGTATCATTGGTTATTTCCTAAGCCACCTTTTACTACTCTGGAATTAGTCATCTTTGTTCTACTTTATTTAGCCTTACTTTCTCTCTGCTTTTCTCTTCTTCATTTTAATGTTTTAAAATTTTTTATTATGGAAGTTTTCTAAGAGTATAGTGAGAGAGAGAATAGTATAATAAATCCATGTATCTCCTGACATAAACTATTAACTTTATGTTACGCTACTCTTGTTTTATCTCTTTCCTCATTTTTGTTGTTGCTGTTTTGTTTGTGCTAGAATATTTTTCTTTGTGAGACAGAGTCTCACTTGTGTTGCCCCCAGGAGAATGCTGTGGTATATCATAGCTCACAGCAACGGCAATCTCAAACTCTTGGGCTTAAGTGATTCTCTTGCTTCAGCCTCCTGATTAGCTGGGACTATGGGTGCCCACCACAACGCCTGGCTTTTTTAGAGATGAGGTGTCACTCTGGCTCAGGTTGGACTTAAACTTGTGAGCTCAGGCAATCCACCCACCTTGGTCTTCCAGAGTGCTAGGATTATAGGCTTGAGCCACTGCACCTGGCCTTGTGCTAGAGCAGCAGTTCTCAACCTATGGGTTGTGACCCACAGGAACTGTATTAAAGGGCCGCCAGCATTAGGAAGGTTGAGAACCACTGTGCCAGAGTATTTTAAAGCAAATTGTGCAGACATGTTATTTTATCTGTATGTATTTCAGTATATACTTCTAGCAGATGAAGTTTTAAAAAAAAACTATGTCTTCACTACACTCACCCAATAATTACAATTTATTATATTCTCCTAGTACTTAGTCTATGTTTTTTGTTTTTTTTTTTTGAGACAGGGCCTCAAGCTGTCCCCCTGGATAGAGTGCCATGGCATCACAGCTCATAGCAACCTCCAACTCCTGGGCTCAAGCGAGTCTCCTGCCTCCGCCTCCCAAGTAGCTGGGACCACAGGCACCCGCCACAATGCCTGGCTATTTTTTGGTTGCAGCCAAATTTGTTTGGTGGGCCCGGGCTGGGGATTCGAACCCGCCACCTTAGGTGTACGTGGCTGGCGCCTTAGCCGATTGAGCCACAGGCACCGAGCCTAGTATGTTTTTATTTTCTCCCTCAAAAATACTGTTTTGTGGTTAGTTTGCTTGAATCAGGATTCTAACAAGACCCATATGTTGCTGCATTTGGAAACTGCTTCTCTTAATTGTCCCTCTGTTGTTTTTGTTTTTGTTTTTTTGAGACAGAGGCTCAAGCTGTCTCCCTGGGTAGAGTGCTGTGGCATCATAGCTCAACTCTTGGGCTCAAGTGATCCTCTTACCTTAGTTTTCTGTTTTTAGTAGAGAGAGAGAGTGTCTCGCTTTTCCTTAGGCTGGTCTTGAACTTGTGAACTCAAGCAGTTCATCCACTGTGGCCTCCCAGACTGCTAGGATTACAGGTGTGAGCCATCATGCCCAGCCTGTCTCTCTTTTTTAAGACAAGGTCTTGCTCTGTTGTGCAGTGTCAGGGCCACAGTGCTCACTGCAGCCTCAAATTCCTGGGCTCAAGTGATTCTCCTGCCTCAGCCTCTTGAGTAGGTGGGACTATAGGCACATGCTATAACACCCTGCTGATTTTTAAAATTAGAGATGTGGTCTTCAGCAGCTTAGGCTAGTCTCAAACACCTGGCTGCAAGTGATCCTTTCTCCTCACCCTTCCAAAGTGTTGGGGTTATAAGCATGAGCACCTGGCTTTAATTCCCTCTGATAGTCATCCTCCTCTGTTTTTCTTTCCCAGTATGGTTATCTATTTAAGGAATTGGGGGTTGGCCATAAAGAATTCCTACATTCTGGTTTTGGCTGATTCACTCCTTTTTTTTTGAGACAGAGTCTCACTTTGTCACCCTAGGTAGAGTACCATGGCATCATAGTTCACAGCAACCTCAAACTCTTGGGCTTAAACAATTTTCTTGCCTCAGCCTCCCAAGTAGCTGGGACTACAGGTGCCCTTCACAACACCTGGCTATTTTTTGGTTGCAGTTGTCATTATTGTTTAGCTGGCCCGGGCCTGGTTTGAACCCATCAGCCTCGGTGCATGTGGCCAGCATTGTAACCACTGTGCTGCAGGTGCTGAGCCTGACTCCTTTTTTTGTTTCATATTAATGTCTCTATCCATCAGATTTCTTCAAAAATGGCAGTTATGTAGATGTTTTATTAGATTAATTGACTCTCAACTTTTACCTTCCTGGTAGCAATATTTCTTTCTTTCTTTTTTTGTTTTTTTGAGACAGAGTCTCACTTTGTTGCCACTGCACTCGGCCTGGCAGTAATATTTCATAGATGGTTTCTTTCCTTCCTATTATATCTATCTCATCAGGAGGCACAAGATTATCAGTTACTCTCTTCTTACTAATCCTGAAATTGGTAGGTTATGTAAAAGTTTTGGCAGTGACTACTGATCATAGCCTAGATCTTTTATTTTTTTCCTTTCCCCAGAGATAAGGTATCTGTTTGTCCCCCAGGCTGGAGTATGATAATAGTGCATTGCAGCCTCTTGGGCTCAAATGATCCTCCCGTCTCAACCTTTTGAATAGATGGGACTTAGAAGTGTGTACCACCATACTGGCTAATTTTTTAGAGATGGGGTTCTTGCCATGTTGCCCAGGCTGGTCTTAAACTCTTAGGCTCAAGTGATCTTCCCACGTTAGCTTCCCAAATTGCTGAGATTAGAGGCATGAGCTACCACAGCCAGCTAGATCTTTTTTTTTTCAATAGGGCATGCAAAATAGTTATATCCTAATTTTCTAGTTCTCTTTGCTTTTATTAATTATGATTCTTTTGTAAAAAAAAAAAAAATATTGTCTCTCATCAGTCTTAAGGCTGTTCTAAAATAGTTATTTCAGGAATAGCATCTTTTTACCTAATACAAATTATTGTCCTGACAAACCAATCTACAGTACTTATCCTTTTTTATTTTTTTTAAAGAGAGTCTCACTATGTTGCTCTCGGTAGAGTGCCATGGTGTCACAGCTCACAGCAACCTCAAACTCTTGGGCTTAAGCGATTCTCTTGCCTCAGACTCCCAAGTAGCTGGGACTACAGGTGCCTGCCACAATGCCCAGCTATTTTTTTGTTATAGTTGTTGTTTAGTAGGCCCTGGCTGGGTTCAAACCCGCCAGCCCTGGTATATGTGGCCGGCGCCCTAACCATTGACCTATGGGCTCTGAGCCAGCCTTTACTTTCTTTCTTTCTTTTTTATTTTTTTATTTTTGTTTTATTTATTTTTTTGAGACAGAGTTTCACTATGTCGCCTTTGGTAGAGTGCCATGGTCTCACAGGTCACAGCAACCACCAACTCTTGGGCGTAAGCAGTTCTCTTGCCTCCATCTCCCAAGTAGCTGGGACTACAGGCACCTACCACAATGCCTGGCTATTTTTTTTGTTGTTGTTGCTGCAGTCGTCGTTGTTTTAGCTGGCCTGGGCTAGGTCTGAACCTGTCAGTGTATATGGCCAGTGCCCTACCAACTGAGCAACAGGCACTGTCCAGCCTTTTTTTTTTTTTTTTTTTGCTGGGGCTGAGTTTGAACCCGCCACCTCTGGCATATGGGGCTGGCACCCTACTCCTTTGAGCCACAGGCGCCGCCTCAGCCTTTTCTTTTTATATGTGAAACCTTGGAACTTTTTGTCTCCTGTACTGCTTAAGTACCAAATAAATGCCAGATATATAACAACTTAATTCATTCAACTGATATTTATCACCTAACTAGTTATGTGTGAGGCACTCTACAGGGTACTAGTTATATATAGCAAACACAATGTAATATAATCTCTGCCTTAAATAACTTATAGGAAGATTTACGTATAAACTTCTACCTCTTATAACTCTGTAACCACATAAATGGTCATGGCTATACAGAGAGGTTAGAATGGGAGGGGTGAAAGATAAATAAACTGGCAATTTTTAACAGTATAATTAGTGCTCGTCTTGGGAGAAGTCAGGGAATATATTTTAGAGTTTCAGACCTGAAGTCTGAGTAGAAATCATCTTCATAGAGAAGTAGGAGCAGTTGAAAGAATGTAAGAGGCATAAAAGCAGCAGAAATGTATACAAAGACGCAATGTATGTGACAGGACATGAGATAGAGGCTGGAACAGAAAAATAGAAGCTGAAAGGGTAGCTAGTCCCTCTCTTAAAGGGGCTTAAAGACATGATTTTATCCTGGGGACATTGGGAAGCCACTGCATGGTTTAACATAGGGTATGACATGATCAGACACACAATTGGTGTGTACAGAAAGTCCAATAATAGTACATTTGTTCTCTTAAAGCTAGCCACATAGTTCTTAGATTTAGCTTGTCAGTATCCATGTATAGGTGCTGCCCACTCCTGGGAAACATAACAACAAAGGTTGACTAAAAAACAAAGGGAAGCATTTGTCTTCTTCCCAGGACACTAAGGGCCCAAAAGCCTTACTTAAGTATCCAGTTTCATATGGAAGCCACAAACACTTAATAGAAAAGATTAACACAAAGGGGAACGTGCTGCCCTTGATATAGCTGAAAGTCCTGCACCATTGCTTTTTCTTCCTGGGTCTTTGTGTTTTCATGAATACATCCTCTGAGCCTTACTTCTTCTGTGCTTTCTTCACTATTACCATTATTATCTTCCTCTTATTACAGGCATTTCTACTGCTTATCCCCCCTTTTCTTTCATCTGTAGTTAAGGATATCACGTTTCTAATACATGCAGTTTTTTCAGGCTTAGGTTGGGCATGATGGCTAATACCTGTAATCCTAGCACTTTGGAAGGATGAGGCAGGAGGATCCCTTGAGCTCAGGAGTTCCAGATCAGCCTGAGCAAGAGCAAACTCCTTCTCTACTAAAAATAGAAAAAACTAGGGCTTGGCCCCTGTGGCTTAAGTGGCTAAGGCACAGCCACATACACCTAAGGTGGCAGGTTCGAATCTAGCCCGGACCCGCCAAACAACAATAATGGCTGCAACCAAAAAATAGCTGGGCATTGTGGCGGGCGCCTGTGGTCCCAAGGGAGGCTAAGGCAGGAGACTCGCTTGAGCCCAGGAGTTGGAGGTTGCTGTGAGCAGTGAAGCCATGACACTAACCAGGGTGACAGCTTGAGGCTCTGTCTCAAAAAAAAAAAAAAAAAAAAAAAATTAGCTGGGCATCATGGCAGGTGCCTGCAGTCCTAGCTATTGGAGAGTTTGAGGCAGGAGGATTGCTTGAGCCCAGGAGTTTGAGGTTGCTCTGAGTGAGGCTGATGCTGTGGCACTCTAGCCTGGGCAACAGACAGGCTGTGTCTCAAAGTTAAAAAAAAAAAGTCTCCAGGGAGACTCCAGGTTTAGTCCTGTTCCTCACCTTATTATCTAAGGTCTAGATAATAACCAGGCATTCCTCCAGTAAGTGAGAAATACTGATTCCTTAAGAATTTGCAGATGCCGGCTTGGCGCCTGTGGCTTAATCGGCTAAGGCGCCAGCCACGTACACCTAAGGTGGCAGGTTTGAAGCCGAGCCCGCCAAACGACAATGATGGCTGCAACCAAAAAATGGCTGGGCACTGTGGCGGGCGCCTGTGGTCCCAGCTACTTGGGAGGTAGAGGCAGGAGACTCACTTGAGCCCAGGAGTTGGAGGTTGCTATGAGCTGTGATGCCATGGCACTC